>CAUYRB010006737.1:0-101719 GCA_963574695.1 Propithecus perrieri | reverse complement strand
AATTCACAATTGCAAAGATGTGGAAACAACCCAAGTGCCCATCAATACGTGAGTGCATTAATAAAATATAGTACATGTATACCAGGGAATACTACTCAGCCACAAAAAACAGTGGTGATCTAGCACCTCTTGTATTATCCTGGATAGAGCTGGAGCCCATTCTACTAAGTGAAGTATCACAAGAATGGAAAAACAAGCACCACATGTACTCACCATCAAATTGGTATTAACTGATCTACACTTAAGTGCACATATAGTAGTAACATTAATTGGGTGTCAGGCAGGTGGGGTGGGAAGAGGGGATGGGTATATACACACATAATGGATGTGGTGCACACCATCTGGAGGATGGATGTGTTTGAATGTCTGATTCGGGCAGGGCAAAGGCAATATATGTAACCTAAACATTTGTACACCCGCAATATGCTGAAATAAAAAAAAAATATTTTTTCAAGAATGAGAATAGAATAGAATTTCAGAAGTATGTCTAAATGGCTTATCAATGGCATCTGCTCTTGGCCTATATCTGCAAACAGTTTCTAAATTAATTGACTATATTATATGCCAGGTACTTTCTAAAATATAAATTATTAATAGTATATGATTAAGTGCCTTGGCTGGCCAGGGCATACTTCATGGAGGAAGTTACACTTGAAAGTCTCTTGAGGGCAAGAATCATGTCTTCTACATCTCAGCTCTGATTGTGTATTCCTATGGAGATAGCAAGTGAATATAAAATACTGCTGATAAAAATCAATATTAATTATCACAGTGCAAGTTATTATAGTAACAGCTCTGCTTACTTTCATTTATCTTTAAACTTCTATGATTATTCTGAGCTTCATGCATTTAAAAAATGAAAAGCACAATGTCAGAAGCTGTAAATGACTTTTTTCCCTGTAGATTTTAGCTGTTGAAAATTTTCCAGTTAGTTTCCTTGGGAGTATCATCTCTCCCATCCTCTTCATTTTATGCCAAGTTCTTGCCATAATGACACTATGCTTTATCTAGCTCCTCACCTGTAACAGGTCCACTCACATCTTCAGGTCCATATATGTGCTCTCCCTCTCCTGGCCTGTTGCTCTTCATTTCTCTTTGTCTCTGCTCCTACTTTCTCCTGCTAGATGAGGCCCTTATCTTTCTAAGATTCTCTTCTGCTTGTTCTCAATTCTCAATTAAGCTTCGCTAAACACCCTTCCAGATGTTTACCATCTGGATAAGATGAGACTCCTGTATGCCTACATCTAGCAAGCACTTGTCTGGCAGAATGGTTTAAAAACTGAAATAGCCCCAAATGTAAACAAAAATATCTTAGTTTGCCAATTAATTCTCTTTGTTCCACTCCCCAAATTTTAACAAGAAAACAGCAGTGAAGAAGAAACAATACAATGAAAAGAGAAATAGCTTATTCCTGAGTGTTCTCTCAATACTTGTATTCCAAAACCGTGTCCAATTTGAATTAAATAGTGACTAAACATACCTGGAACTGCAATACAACTTATTTTCAGTCCAAGTACTGACAAGATTAAAAATGAGGTGGTAGTCTGTAAGTTTGGGGTTTGGAAAATTAAAGATGAACTCAATATGATTAAAACTATGGCCCAGCCATGGGAGGAATTTAGGATGGGTAGCCCCTTACCCTGACCACTAGATAGGAAGGAAATGGCTTTATTATCTGGGAAATAAGTGAAGAAGACAATAAAACACTATTCTTTAACCATTCTTGTGTAGCAATACTCAGAATATAATAAAGCTTTACGAGACATATAAAGGAAAAATTATCCATAATAAAGGAAAAGTAAACAGAAGAAGATTCATAGATAATCCAGTTATTGAAATTACCAAAGCTGGGCTTTAAAATAGTTATTATTAATATGTTAAACAATCGACAGCAAAAGATGGATATATTAGGTTAAGTTACAGGTTATTTCAGTTGAAAATTAGAAACTAAAATAGTGCCAAATGGAAATTATGGATTGGAGAATTCCAAAGTGTCTGAAATTAAAATTCATTGGATTATTTCTACAAAAGTTTAGAAATGAGTAAAGAAAGGATAAGTAGACTTAAGGTCAAATGAAAAGAAATTAAAGGATGAGAGAAAAACAAGATTGTAAAAACAAACAAAAAACAGATGGTCAGTGACCTGTGGCATAAACCTCATTGATATACATGCATTTATAGAATTGGAATCTCAAAAAAAAGAGAAGATAGAAAATAAGACTGAAATTTTATTGGAAAAGAAGTCTGAAAACTTAATGAAATTGATGAAAAATTTCAATGCATAAATCTAAGAAGCTCAACAAACCCTAAGCAGAATTTTTTTTTTAAAGTTACATAGGCATATCATAGGCAAACTTCTGAAAACCAAAGAAAAACGAAAATCTTAAAAGAAGACAGAGACAAAATGTGTATCACTGAGAGACTAAATATACAAATGGACAATACCATATCAAATACAAAAGTAGAACTCCAACCCACAATCTGCAGCAACCAGTCCAGAAAATCAACCCATTATCCACAGTACCTAGCCCAGGAAACTAACCTACTTTAAGTCAGACTTGTAGGAAATCAGACAACTATCTCTAGCAAACATTCCATGAAATAAAACAAAAGACCTTGAAACAAGTGGCCCCAAATGGCAAGGACTTGATTAATAACCGACAGTTTCCCTAATTTTAGTCTTCACCTCTAACTTAGGACCAACCAGAGAAAGACCTATGCACTTAAAACTAATCAAATATGACACCCCAGTTCTAGTTAGCTCAGCTGCCCCAGCACTCCCCAATCAGGGCATACCTGCAGCGTTTCATTTTTTCTCACTCTTCTGCCTGCCTTTTGGTCTCTGCCAAATTGGAGGCTGACTACCTTGTTATAGCACGCTCTGAACAGATAGGCTTTGCCTATTCTCATTTGGTTGGTCTTATTTATTTCTACATAATATACAGGCAAACAATGATAAGAATTATGGCTGGCTGCACATAAACAATTCAAACCAGAACACAAAGGAACACAATCTTTAAAGTACTGGGCAAAATATTCACAGCATAGAATCATACAATCAGTGAAAAAGTCCTTGAAAAATGAATGCAAAATAAGGACATATCCCATAAACAACAGCTGAGAGAATTTGTTACTAGCAGAATCTGCGCTACAAGAAATGATAACTCTTCAGTATAAAGGTAAATGATTTCAGATGGAAACTCAGCTTAAAATAAAAGTGAAAGAAATGATAAACATGTAGGAAATATAAAAGGCTATTTCTTTATGTTTCTTACTCTCTATAAGAGGCTATTAAAAGCAAATATAGTAATATAAACATGGAGTTTGTAAATTGTAAAGAAGTGGAATACATGAAATCAATAGCACAATGAGTAGAGGGAGTAATTAGAAATATATAGTTTTAAGGTTTTTACATTAAAAATAAAACGGTGTGGCCAATGGGTACAAAATTACAGGTAGGAGGAATAAGCTCTGTTGTTCTATAGCATAATAGGGTGAAGACAGTAAATAATATCATAGTGTATATTTCAAAATAACTACAAGAGAGGATTTTGAATGTTCTCACCACAAAGAAATGATAAATATTTGAAGGGATGGATATGCCAGATACCATGATTTGATCATTATGCAATGTATATGTACGTATCAAAACGTCACATCTACCCCATAAATACGTACAATTATGTCAATTAAAAATAAAGTTCTTTTAGTAAGCAAAAAATAAAATACAATGAAGTATGAATTCAAAATCTGTTATAATAAGGTAAATACATATTGAGATTTCTAGAAAACCACTAAAAAAGTAGAGCTAAAAATACTCCAATTAAAAGGCTGTGATTGTCAGACTAAGTATTTATATGTATGTGTATACACACACACACACACACACACACACACACACACACATACATAGAGACGATCCCTCACTTACGATGGCTCATTTTACAACTTTTCATCTTTGCAACGGTGTGAAAGTGATATGCGTTCAGCAGAAATGGGACTTTGAGTACTCATACAAATCCTTCCGTTTTTCACTTTCAGTGTAGTGTTACACGAGATATTCCACACTTTACTGTAAAATAGGACTTACGTTAGATGATTTTGCCCAACTGTAGGCTAATATTAAGTGGTCTAAGCACATTTAAGGTGGGCTATGCTAAGCTATGATGTTCAGTGGTTAGGTGTATTAAATTCATTTTTAACTTATAATAATATTTTCAATTTATGATGTGTTTATTAGGATGTAACCCCGTTATAAGTCAAGAAGCATCTGAGAAAGAGTGTGTGCATGTGTATCACACATATGAGTGGAGGTGTACCCAATTATATGATGATTCACATAGCTGTATTTTAAACATAAAGAAACAGACTAAAAAATAAAATGACTGAAAAATGCACACCATTCGAACTATAATCATAAGAAAACTTTTGTGGTCATATTAGTATCAGAAAAAATGGATTTCAAGACAATATGTAGTATCAGAGATATACAAGGATATTTTATATAGACAAAAATGTCCATTTATCAACAAGACAAAATTTTAAATTTGTATGCATCTAATAACAGAACTTTAGGATACATGAAGCAAAAACTGACAGAATTAAGCAGAGAAGTAGATAAATGAACAATCATAGATGGTGATCTTAATATATATTAGTAATGAATAGAACAAGAAGGCTATATATTTGAATGACATTATCATCCAAGTTGACTTACTATATATATTATATATAGTATATAGTAAATATATATATAAATATATATATATATAAAAATATATATTTTTATACCTGTAAGCATTGTATTAGGATATGCTTCTAAGAGTAAGTCCTGGATGTGGAACTATAATTCAGACATATGAATATTTTATAGCTTCTTGAAACATACTGACAAATTGTATCTTAGAAAGAGTGTACTGATTTATATTAATATTTTCACAGGTGTGATATGGGAGTATCTGCTTTATCATAACTACAACTATACCATAGTATCAAAAACACCATTATCTTTTAAAAATATTTTCCAGTTTGATGGAGAAATGAAGACTCTTTGATTAATTTCCATTCTTATGCATGAGTTTGAATATTTTCACATATTATTTGTCTGTTTTTATTTGGTTTTTTACTTTTTGAGGGGTTGACTTCAAGTCTTGTCATCTCATAATCTTTGTATCTTTTTATAAGTGAATAAAACAAAAACAGCTTTGTAGGTTTTAAGAAGAAACACTGGCAAAGTCACTTTATTTTTTAATTGTTGCAGCAGAAAAAGACCAAACAGCTCATGTTACCCACCAGAAGTACATGAAGTGTTTTATAGCTTTAAAAATAATGTACCCTAAAAAGTTCTTATATTGTTTTACTTATCTCAAGTGATAAAATTTTGAATTATAAATTTTTATAGTAGCCATTCTTTTACAGCTTATCTAATTTTATAAATAGTATTTCACAAATCATAAAGCTAATACAAGTAAAAAAAATAATAAAAGTGTATTTTATAATGGGGAGGAGGTACAAGTTTCATAGCCCAACAAATTGATTTTTTGAAGGTATCAAGAATTAGGAAAATAGTAGAACACAGTATAATAAACACAGAGATATTCTTTTAGACTTTTTCCTCCTGGTTATTAAAAAATAAAAAAAACGATTTCCTTTCTTAAAGAAGAAACATATTTCTGATATGATTCCTAATAAAAATGCTTTTAATTGTCCATACTTCCTCTTATATATAGGATTTAGTGTTTTAGTTTATGTTATATAATTAGGCTTTTTGACTATAAATTCCAAGATAACAGGTACCTTGTCTACCTTGTTTTTGCTGCGGACCTGGCAGTAAACAAGTGTCTGGCTCATAGTAAGTGCTGAAAATTAAGGAATGGATGGATTATTTTTGAACTCAATATGTTAACAATTATCTTCTCAATCATATCAATGAAATTTATGAGATGTTTCCAGAAATGGGAAAAAATTCTTCATTCATTAAATAGGTGGAATATCCCTTATCCAAACTGCTTGGGACTAGATGTGTTTCAGATTTCAAATTTTTTCAGATTTTGTAATATTTGCAAATACATAATGATATATCTTGGGGATGAGACCCAAGTGTAAACACAAAATTCATGTTTGTTTCATATACGCCATACACACTGAGGCTGATGGTAATTTTATACATTTTTAATAATTTTGTGCATGAAACAAAGTTTGTGTGCATAGAACCATTTTATTACCCTTTGTGGGTGTGCTTGCGTGGGGGAATCTGGGCATGCACAGAAAAGATATGCTGCAGCTGGAAGGGGCTGGGAGGGTCTTTCTTCCCTCAGGGACGCTAAATAAACTATGTGTTGTGCACCTGCATTTTGACTGTGACCACGCACATGAGGTCTGGTGTGGAATTTTCCATTTGTAGTGTAACAATGGCACTCAAAAAGTTTCAGATTTTTGGAGCATTTTGGATTTTGGGTTTTCAGATTAGGGATGCTCAACCTGTACCGTGTCGACCACAGGTTGAATACAAGAGGGGAAGGCACTACACACCATGTATGTCTTAGTATGAGTCATGACACTAGAGGCCTGGGCAAAATTAGGCAAAATTATGAAAAGTCAAAGCATGTTCTCTTTCAGTGCTTTTCTTTCCCCAATTTAAAAAGTTTTCAAATGGGTAATTGTTAAAGCTGGAAGATGAGTACATTCACGTATTCTGTTATTTTCCATATTTGTGTATATGTTTGAATGTTTTTGTATATGTATTATATGTGATACACATATACAGAATATATAATTTTGCATCTATTTCCATAGATGCAAAAACAACTTCTAAATTCCTTCCAAGTTGGTAGTTAGTAATTTCAATTTAGGTCTTCATTCATAATTGCAAAGGTTTTATTTTGTTGCAGGGAGGAGTATAATGTTCTCTTTTTGATAAGAGAGAATACAAGAACCTTCAGAACCCAAAGGTATGATGGAAAACATTAACATACCATGATAGGTGAAACACTGTAGTAGGGGGCAGCCACTAGAATGTGGGAGGCCAGTGAGCAAACTACAGAAAAGCTGGCTACTTGCAAAAAATACTTCCTCTAGTCAGATGAATTATGAAAAGGTTCCCCTTCCCCTGGGCATATGCAGCTTCCCACTAGCACACTTGGCTTGGCAAAGCAGAACATGACCTAGAATGAGCCATCATTCCCCCCGAAACCCCAGTGGCCAGCAGCCTCTGTAGTGTGCACAGACTTCATCACTTTGTACCCATGCACAGCAGCCAGGAGGAGCCATTTCTGGCATCTTCCAAATCCCTCACATTGGCAGTAGCCCATTCTGCTCACTAAAAAGGTCATCCTGGATAGTAAAAAATATAATTATCTAGCAACATGTGACCAAAAAAATCTTTCTGGCTAGCTGGACTGAGCAAAAGTCAGCCCTTTGCTGCATTCATAACCTTGCCCCTAACTCCTGGATAGAGTCTAAAGATGAACAAATTATGGGGCAGTTCACTAAATGCTCAAAAAAAAAAAAATCTAGATTCAATGTTTCCTTAAAAATTCAGATCATTTTCATATTATTGCAGATGAATTCATATTTATTTTGGCTAATAGGAAAAGGAGTCCTAGGACTCAGGGAAGACACACATATTTCCCTTCCTCATTCTTCCACCAAGGTGACACCACAATTCTAATTTCACTTTTAACCTCAGCAGGAGGATGGGGCTGGGGCTGGATTGGAATGAGAGAATGATGAAAATGATATTTCTACCAAGATTTGCAAGCTGGGACTGTTCAAAGTACGGCAGACTATAGGGTGTTTCTTAGTTCTTCATATGTCACCTGAGCCTCACTCCAGGAAGGCAGAACAGTCGCCTGAACAACTTTCACTGAGCTCCTCCTATGCACCAGAGTTCAAAGATGGGCTCCTTAATTTATTTCATGCAGATCTGAGTTGCTACTTCCTTTTATATAAAAGAATGTAAAATGGCAAATCATATTGAATAGCACAGTAACATTTAATGCTATCAGGGTTCTTAGACACAAATTTTCTACAAAATGGTGGCTAGTAATATTTATTATTTCTAATAAAATAGAAAGCACCTATTTTTAGCAACATGACGTGACTACAACATGCATCTTTGAATGGTGAACTCTCTGCTTTTATTTGATTTGCATGTACATCTGCAAACTCCCTGGAGTTAGCATGAAAATGTCCAACACCAGGCAGTAAATCCTTGCCTTAGAATCAAATGGCATTCGCATAATCTAGTGAATGAACAGACATTTATTTTTTACTAATGTTATCATATAACACACACACATAATCACATATAAATGTATATGTACCTACATATGCCTATATATGTATACATGTTTAATTAAAGGACCCAATTTCCACCATCACCATCCACTTAAAGGTTAAATTTTTCTTAAAATTAATAGTCATGATATAGTATTCAAAGACAACCTGAGAGGAAAATAAAACAAACAAGAATCTCCCAAAGATCTTAATTTTAAGTGGAATTAAAGTCTACAGAATGAAAGATATATACGACAAAGAGGAGAAAATTCACTTTCATTCATATGAAATAGTTAATTTAAAATATTTGTAGAAAGAAATGATCTTGACAGAAATTTGATATTAGTAGACCTCTAGTGGTTATTAGAGTAATAGATGATTTTACTATTTTCCATTACTGCTGATTTCAGCATAAAATGAAAAGATTTCAAATGTGCCAGGATATTATCTCCTATGCCGATAGTACAAATAGTAACATATTTATTCATGTATTTGAAAAAACAAAAGAAAAAATAAAGCTAAATTTCTAAGTAGGTTCACCACAAACTAACAAATAAAACTATTTTGTTTTTATACTTTAAAAATGTCTTTATAGATTTTTAATTCTAGAGATTTACATTCCCATCATAAAATAATTTCTATGAATGGAACAGGAATCCAGTACATATTTGTGTGTCAGTTACTTTCATTTTAGATAATTGAAATATGCTGGCATTTTCTTGAAGCCAAGACATTTTAATCAAAATTTAAATATAATAGCAACAAATATATGATTTCAATCACAAGGGAGATAATACACATATTTATGTCTATATTAGAATGAAATGAATGTCAGTTTCAGAGGATGGTGGTCATAACTCTATTAACATTGGTCAGATCACTGAAATTAGCATTAGGTAGACATAAATTGTATTCTAATTGAAAGCAAAATGTCTCAGGTAAAGTTAATTCTCCTCTTTTAAATTTAAGTGATTGCTATTAAGGATGATTTCACCTTTATTAATAAAAACAATTGTCAAAATGCAAAGGATGTCTTCAAGCAGCAGCATTTCTGAGGTGACACTAGATGTCACGGACATAAAAATGGCTCCCAAGGGACAATGACACACGACCTCAATGCCATCACTTCAGCAGATGGATTACCTCCCACAGAAACAATGTGCTCCTTTGTTACATATCATCGAATCATTTTAAAAGGGACATGTAGGGGAAGGTAAAACATTTAATAAGTCATGTTCAAGATAACTTACTATGTAATATAATGACAAGTTAATATGAAAGCATTAATTCAATGAAATATGGGAACAAAACACTGCATATAGCAATCACAGTTTAAAAATAACTGTTTTGATCTAGAGAGAGATTTCTAAAATGCTTGGTGATCACTTACAAAAGAACATAGGTACATAATGAACATAATATCCAATTTCCTAAAAGATATTTAAAAAGGAGGGACATTAATCAGGATGATAAATTTAAGGCAGCTGTGCAGATCTAGGTATGGTAATTTCTGGCCTCTGCCCTAAACCTACTGATGGTTATTACTAACATTTACATTTCATGTATGACTGGTATAAATTTATATGGTCACGAACTCAAGTGTACAAAAATAGAGAACATTTTTCTTTTTAATTGAATTTAGTTTATTTGCCTCACTTGTAGTCAGGAAGAGAAACTTAGGCCCAGTGAAGGCTGTTGCCACATCTAGCTAACACTCAGTCCCTTTCATTGGGATTCTAACCACACTACTGCCTTCTCCTCTAGAAGTGTGAATGACCGTGTTGTGTAAGGCTTGGGAAGAGTGGGTGGGCAGAAAAAGGAGGCCAGTGTATTTTGTCCTCACTGTCCCCAAGGCAGAGTAACTTACTCATCTGATGTCTATCCTTGTTCAATATACTGATGTGACAATGACCTTCTGAGGGCTTCTAGGTGACAGATTCAGGACTTCTTCATCCCAACCATGGAGATTCTGCCAGTTCAACAAACCTCTCATCTGCTTCTCTCAGCCACCCCACCCCAGGCTAGCATGCATGTCTGTGAGATTTTTCTTTAGCCTAAGTACCAAAGAACCTCACACTATTACTCTTGAGCTCTTCGGACAAACAGCATCCCTGGGAGGCTTTGTAGTCTTCCTGACTACACCCTGGGTATGGAGACACCCTGGCTTGTATCTGCCATCCTTCAAGTATTTTCCAACTACCCTGCCACACAGGCGGTGGCCACACAGGCAGTGGCCACACTAGGCTTTTCCCAGTGAACCTTGCATCACATCTCTCCAAATTGCTGCTTCACACACACATATGACTCAACTAGTAACTTCTTTGGGAAGGGAAAAAAGAGTTCTTATGCAATTATGCCTTCTTGTCCTTTCTATAATTTATTCATTCAGTCTTCCAGGCTTTTGCTCCTATTTAAAGCCAGATTTTTAGAATTCTATTCTTTGTCTGGATCTTGCAAGTGAAAGCCATAGTTTTAAAGATATATATCTATGCTATTAATTTTAAAATATCTATTTAAGCACTCAAAAGCCAAGCAATTGATCCTTTCTTCTTTCTGTGCCATACTTAGCCTAAGGACTGCTCATTTGGAAATCCCTGGATTCTGCTTAAAGGAGATATGGTGAGCAGAAGTGGAAGGAATTGAAAAACCAAGCACACAGAGTTAAATATCAGAATATTGCCTCCTTATAGCTTAACAGTTTGCAAAGCACAGGGCCTTAGCACATGCTGTTGCTTCTGTCTGAAGCCACCCCATACCGTTTACCACCTGAGAACTGTTGTTCATCCTCTGGTTGTCTGTTATTTTCTCTGAGAGGCATTTCCAGCTCCTTCACCCCCTGGTTAAACCTGTGCTATCTGCTATACTCTCTCATAAGGCTCCTGTCCCCAATTTGTAGTTATACATTTAGACTTGGGGTTATCTAATGCCCTTCTCAACCAGACTACATATCAATTTTGATAGTGTGGGCTCCTCTTCTGTTGTGCA
Organism: Propithecus perrieri; assembly: GCA_963574695.1. Taxonomy (NCBI): domain Eukaryota; kingdom Metazoa; phylum Chordata; class Mammalia; order Primates; family Indriidae; genus Propithecus; species Propithecus perrieri. The sequence goes on along the minus strand of CAUYRB010006737.1, from coordinate 90,457 downwards.
CAATGCTGAATCCCTAGCACTGCATATAGTTCTGGTACATAGTAAGTGGTCAATAAATATCTGTTGTAAATGACTATTGTATTGGTTTCTATTACTTCTATTAACTCTGGATGTTAATAAAGCAAATAGACCCCTAATTGAAAATGGAGGGCTCTTAGGCTAATATATATTAAACAGAGTGCACCAGTACACACAAGTTATGTGATAGAAGTGGGATCTAAACTTGGTCCTGTGAACCCTAGGACACTATTCTATCTTTTATATCACATCCTTGTCTATCATCATCTTTAATAACATTTTGGAATCTGCTTTATAAAGAAGTTTTAGAAAACACATACTTAAGGTAAAGCATCATTTTTAGTAACAAAAAGCATCCTGGTTTAATGGAAGGAAAATAAAAGACAGGGTTTAGCTCTGAATGGAAATAATACGTGGCACACAAGATGCTACTTTGTTAAACTTTTTTGTTAAACTGTATGATAGTTATTATTCTAATAGCACTTCAATGGGGTAAGAAACAATTTTCAAAGGAAAAAGTCAAAATATCTAGTCTATCTGGAAGTTATTTATACAAATTTAAGACCTAGAATAATAATATAAAAATATATAAATATATAAAAATTTAAGACCTAGAATAATAATAATTTTGTAGTCTTCTTTTTAAGAAAGTAGAAATTGGCCCTTTATCTATAGATACAAATGCAGAAGCTAGCCTATTTACAGATTAGCCAGCTGACAAGCCCTATAAATCATGTAGGGCCGTCATAAAGCATTCACAAGCATTAGGCAAAAAATATGCCTATGTGGAAACTAATTACATTATTAACCTCTAAATTCACCAAATATAAGTTCTTAAGCCACAGTATTTTACAAGCCCAAATGAACTTTATTGGCCTATTTTTTTTTTTTACAAATGCAAGTCATTTCAATTAATAATATTAAAAGGCTTCTTTTGAAGTTTGGTGTTTTGTTTTATTTTGAAAACCTTGCTCACATTTAACTAGGACTGAATATCCTGTAAGTCTTGAGACTTGTTTTCTTATCCTATCTCTGCCAGTGACTAGTTCTGCAGAAGTAATTATAATCTAGATAATTTACACTTTATATACACTGTAACATGCTTTTAAAATATTTTATTAGGTTAGAATGACATTATTGTTATATAAAGTATCTCACTTTAAAGACATGTGACTTGTATGATTGGTATTTCAAATAGCCTATTCAGCTGAATTCTTTATATAAGAAAATGGTACTCTTCATTGAAAAAAGTGTACATTTTATTGTTATTTCACACAAAGCAAAGCTGAAATGTTATAAAACAAAGAGCTTAAAAGATAAGGTAAATCATTATTCATAAGAGTGGATGGTCATGAATGAGGAGTGTTTTTCTTTTCCTTCTATCAAAGCTTGGTCTTATTGTTTAGAATAAAGCAGAGTAAAGTGGAATGAAAAGATCCAAAATAATGAATACAGTCGAGGCCAGTCACAATTTCTTACTGCACTTTCCATACAAGAAAAGAATCAGGGGGAAGGAAAGCAATTGTTAAAAGTCAATTATATATTTAATAGATATGAGGAAATATGAATTTTAAACACAAGGCAATTATTGCCAAGAGATGTACTTGAAATAAACAGAACTTATGTTTGTTACTCCTGTTTTAGAAAGCTAAACAGAATAATTAGATTTCAATGCTACAAATAACATTTTAATTTCTTTATAACAATGCACAAACAAAGAGGGTACATGTATGATTATAGGAAAGTATGGGAAAACATCTACAAGTAGCTATTATGGACAGATTAAAAAGCACAACTATCTGAAAATATTAGCTAGAACATTAATTATTTGTTTAAAAAATACAGATATGATGAGATTATTGAGCCTCCATGGCATAAAATAATATATATAAGCAAGCACAAGTTACAGGATATAATAAATACTATGGTTACACAGGTGGCCTTGTGACAACTTAGAAACTCGTGTTTAAAGTTGTGGGCTCCAGAACCAAAATGGCTACGTTCCAGTCCTGTTTCTACCGCTTAGCAGTTATGGTGATGATAGGCTAGTTAATTAGCCCCAGTTTCCTCATCTATACCAAAAAATAACAGTAAGCACTTCATAAGATCATTGTAAAACTTACAAAGTTAATTCTTCAAGCGATGCCTAGCATTCAGTAAATGATCAAGAAATTTTAGTTCTCATCATCATCCATCTTTACTTTCCATTAGAAATATCTTTACAAATAATTTTATTTTAGATGATCAAATCAGATAAAAGTTTAGATGTTTTTCATTGACTCTAAAGTCTAAAGTAGAATCATGCACACGACACTTTATATACACAAACTGCTGCTGTCTTCAACATGTGTTAAGACCGTAAGCATGCGCTCACACACACCACTTTAGAACACTGCCATCAGCGTTTGGTACACTAAACTCCACTGTCTCTATAATGCTAATCTGATACCTCTTGATTGCTTTGTCATAGATCTGAATAAAGACAGAGCTAAGGTGATAAGTTGTACTTTTTACTCTGTATGATACCAGGATCTAGTGTATGAGACATTGCTACTCCATAGCAATAATGATATATTAGTGAAATAAATCCCAAAACTGAGAGATGGGCTTATTGATGACATTTGACTGCCAAAAAAGCCTCAAAATTGCTGAAACATACAGATATTTAAGGTTGCCAAAGATGTAATGATGCTATGGCTGAAGGAAATCCCAAAAACTTCTTTAGTATCTCAGGACTTAGAAGAAATTCTATAAAAATTTCTTGAAGAAAAATAATCATTATTGTTGAAACAGCTAAAGTTCTCTCTGTCTCTGTCTACATACACACATAGCCACACGCACATACATATGTACATCCGTATAACCAAAATAGAATAGGGATAACAGTTCTTATGAATGGGGGTTTTCATAGAGAAAAAAAAATGATCATTTAACAACATTTTGGCAATACCTATGAACTTTTATGTTGACTACAGTTTGTTTCCAAAGGTGTGGTGGACTAGTAGGAAAAAGAGAAAAACTCTGAATCACTTTTGCAGTCAAGACTGGAAGGAGAAACTGGGAGAGTGGAAAGTCTGATCCTTTAGGAGTCACCCTCGTTTTCTAAGGAATGGCCAACTGGGAGAAGAATGGGGGTGTCCCCATAACTTTATAACCCCTTTCCCTAGTTAAAGAAAACACTAAACCTGTTTAGAGATGTATAGAAAATGAGACAAGAGAAAATGTTAAAAGCAAGAAAAGAAACCTCGACAAAGTGAACACTCACAGATGGTTCTAGAGCTAGAATGAAGTTTAGAGCAAGATTATCGAAACCTCTTATTTACAAATACAGAAATGGTTGCCCAAAGTTGTTAATAATTCTTCATCAAGGCTGCAGAATTAGTCACTGGCAGAGCTATGACAAGAAACCAGGTCTTAAGAGTTACTATTGGGGGGGTCTTCACGCTATCTTCTTAATTAATTCACTTGAAGATCTCAAAACTACTTTATTGTTTCATCGCTCCTTAGCAGTTTTGGGAGGTAGAAAAGGAAAACAGCATAGGTATTAGGAACCCCAAAATGGGATTCAAAAAGGGCAGAATGTTCATCCATGCACAAGGAAAGCAACTGCCTATCTAACGTTTGGCAAGAAAGACTGAGAAGATTTGAGCACATTTTACCACAGAAGAAAACAGATTTCAAAACACTATTTCAATTCAAAAAGTTTTTATAGTCTATTATATGTCAAACATTGTGCATGACTCCAAAGGGAGTGTGCAAGGATGCATTAGACATACTTTTTCTCCAAGGCACTCCCAGTCAAGTGGAAAGTGAGACTGATAAGAAAACAATTACACTATAAATTTGTAATCACTATAGTAAAATATTTTTCAGCCCCTTTCTTCAATACCTTCCAACTGTTCTTTTCTTATATCAACCCACAATCTAACTAAGATCCCTATAAACCTAGTAAATAAAGATTTTTATGGTCAATTTAGTCCCGAGTTGTAGTTGATTTATCTGTCTGCACAGCTGCCATGCAACACCAGCTTCAAAGCCCTATTCACCACTGAATTGTTTTTACCTAAAGGCAAAAGCTGTTTTTTTTTTTTTTTGAAGTAATAGCTAGCTGACCCAAATTAGCACAAGAAAGTTATAAAGAAATACAGTGTGATGTTAACGTCACGGTAAGAGTTGATAAAGGCTAACCAGGGAGATAGTGAAAACAAACATACAAAAAAAATAGAATAAAAGACACTTGCTCATGACTTTCAAATTGAGAAAATTCAGGTGGTCTGATTCTATAATATGCCTGGGTACATAAATTGATAGGCTCAAAATTTATTCAAATAAATGCACGAAAGATATACGTTTTCTAACAACTCTCCAGTGTCATGAGGATTGTTAACTTTGTTTATACATTAACAGATCATACTCAATATTCAAGGCCTAAAAGGGTCTAGCATCTGCTACTTGGTTCTAACAGAATTTTGGCATCTGGTGCTAAGGCATTGAATGTGGGATCCATGTAATCATTCATGGACCAGCAAACACTGTCATGAAGATAGCAGCAAACCACAAGAGCAATATCTCAAAACAAAGAACTAACACAGAAGTAAAATTTCAAATTAATCTGACATCCTTCACTGATCAAATTAGATGCTGGAACCAAGCCAATTTCCCCTAGTTTAGCAGAGGACCGGAATCTAGCTAAGATAGAACTGGTCTCTGGGGTGTGGCAAGCTACAGACTGAAATCAATAAGCAACATCTCTAAATAAGCACTCATTCATATGAAAATCACTTATGTAATGTGAGTAAAGTATCAGAAGGCAGACTTTTAACCTGAGAAAAGTAGAGCAAACTTCCAAATAATATGACTGAAATATAAAAAGAAAATAGTATTCCCTATATAAGCATTTTAAATAAATACACAACTAAGCCTCATTCTTCTAGACTTAATGCTTTATGTGTAAGCCAAATTGCTCCTTCTTTTCCTGTTTTTGGAAACAGAGAATTACTGCTAAAAAGCAATTTCGAATGATTAAATGCATACACATAAACACACATGTACACACCTAACAATATTACAGATGGATTTAACAATCAAAACTTCCTCTAATTCAAACTATCTGTTATCTTTATATTGCTTATAGAGGTAGTTTACATTTCTGCAAATTATATTTATAGAGAAACTGCCATGAAGAGAGAGCTTTATAAAAGATTCATCAGCTTAACTAACTCAACTCAGAATAATTAATTAAACAAATTCATCATGTAAATTATTTTTAATACAGCATTAAAACAACTTGAATTAAGAAAAAACAGCAGCATTAAATCCTTTTCAAGGATTTTAAGTACAGAAGTATATGTAAGTTAAAAAGTGAGAACAATAACACCATTAAGAACAGATTCAATTTTGAAGTCAAATGTTTTATTACACTTGTGTAAAAAAATTCAACATCCTTTCAAAAATTTCTGCTCTATGCAAAATTTCCTAAGCAATTAGAAACAGTTAGGGGAAAACAAACTTGCAGAACAAAGAAAATGACTTACACAAGACAACATAATCTCACTAGGGAATGTGGTGTTCAGCCAGAAAAACATTTTAATAGCTTTTCTAATTAAAGCTTACCATCATAAAAAATTAACCACTGAATTTAATTTCCTACTAAGTATACTGTTTTACATCATTTTTATTAAAAACATGGTTTATTAGATTTTCCAACTAAATTAAATAGTGACTAGTACTCACTTTTATTGCTGCTTTATATGCTGTAATAATTATAAGAAACTATTCTATTCAGCCAAATTAGATGCAATTTTAGTCACAAGCATATTTTTACTAAATTTTTATTCACATATACACCAGGCAATAAAAGAGTATTTGCATGTGTTTGTGCATGTGTGTGTTCTTAAATTAAATCCAGTTTGTGCAATGTTCCTAGATAAGACTGATAACAGACTGTAAAATTTCTTTCACTAATAAAGGGGCATTTTCAAAAGTTATTAAAGAACTGTCATACATGACAATTAAATACATTAAATTCTCAATGTAGGAGATTCATGCTGCCAGCTCAGCATATAATCTAAATTAGGACCGAAGAAAAAGTGAAACTCCTACTACCATATCTCTTTACCCACTTATTTATCTCACAACTGGATCACTATTTTTTTTAAACTCCCTTTTATGTTTCCACTCAAAAAAGGGACTACGGTCATTTTACAAGTATACAAATCAAGATCGATATACACAATGTACATGTGTGTGCATCATTGCTATCTGAAACAGAAATACATCCCAATCTCAAAACATTTTGCTTCTGTATCCTTCATCCTATAGTTATTTTAGAGCTTGAACTATTGGATTGAAGCAATAAAATATGGCAATTTTTTATGGTTCAATCTAATATGCCACTTTCATGCTCATAACTCCATTGTCCAACTTATCCTAGGTTCTGTACATATTTGTTGAATAAATAATGAAATATTGGACCTTTCACCACTTACTCTTGTCCTAAGTGTATTTATGGATCCAAATAAGGTACCTTTTAGAATCATGTCTCTGAATAGGACATTTGACTCCTTTTTGGCTACCTAGCCCCTGAATATGTTTCCTGTTTTGGGTGGATTCTGTATCATATATGTTTTAGTGGGAGGCAAAGATTCCCATTATGGAATCTAAAGGGCCCAAAGAATCTTGGTAAAATATTTAATATAGACTAGACTAGACTAGACCAACATGTTATACAACAAATCTATGCATCTCTGGAAGCAGGAAAATAACTCTAGATTAGGGAAGAGGATATTTGTTCAAGGCATTTATTCTAGTCTAACTGGGCCTTGAAAGACTAAGTGGACATCAGTGGGATTCACTCTTTTCCCCAAGGATATTCAAAGCAAAATACTTTTCTAAGTTTGGCAACCATTTTTTGATATTTTGAACCTGAGAACCACATTATTATAAAAAAATTATAATTTTATTCAAAGTAAGTAATTCAAATCATTGCAAGCAGAATATTAACCTATTTGTTAATCTAAAATAATTTATAACATACTATTTATACAATCATTTAATTATTTTTTACTAAATTGACATATATAGTTAATAGAATTACCTGTTCTTAGCAGTGAAGTAAGACCTAAATGTATTCAAAGTTTACACAATAACCATGATTGTGTAAGATTAATGTATATAAACACACACACACTATTGTATACATGCTATAGTTTAATATTTGTATGTAGGTTAGCCACTAAATTCCAATTCAATTTTTTTTTCTGTTCATCAAAAATAGCCTGGCCAATTGAAGCATATCAAAACATTTCTATGATACAAATATGAGAAACAGGGAGATCTCAAATTCTGACAAATGAACTATGCATTCCTAAATGATAATAAAATTGTCAAATACATCTTTGAATGAAAAATTTGCCTTGACTATATTTTTTTAAAAGTCCATCATGGCTAAAAGTTGAAGTGAATATTGACAAATGAGCTCTTTAGGAGAACTTTTAACTCACAAGTAGTCATCTCCCTTTTTTGTTCTTTCTAGAAATTACCACATCCTTTTGCTTGGCACACACTCACTGTTTGTAAAACTTCTATGCATAAACAAGTAATTGATTCAATAAGGAAGTACCAGATACTGCAAAAAAAAAAAAAATGTTAAAAAAAACTCCATGTTATCCTATTGAGTGAATTGACATGTGACAATCAAGGGATATTGATCATGCTCTCCTAAGAGCAATGTGTTCTGTGATGTCACAATCAAAATCATATAAAATGAAGTCCAAAATGAAATATATACTTTTTTCTATTGTAAATCCTTACTTTTAAAGCCAATTAAGCTGACATGCAGAGAATTTAAGGGTATGACTCAACTTCTTCTTGTATTCCCATTATCTTTTTTTTTAAAAAGGCAAAAAGGAAAAGATATAATTTATTGTGATTGAAAAATAAAGAAATCTCTTTTGTTAATACCTAATAATCTTTATGAGTTTAAAAAAACACGAATATTTCCTTACAAAAATATCAGTAGTTTACAATAAAATGTTAGAAAAGCAACCAAGATGGTTCTCAGAAAAGTGTCCCTCTATCAACTGAAATCAAATGCTTACTTTGAATTGAAACTTTTAAGTTTGTGTCTAAATCTGACACTTTTGCTGATATCCGTTAAAAAATAATGCCAGAAAACAAATTAAAAAAAATGAATTAGCTGTTTTTAGAAGGTATGAATTCATAATGAAGAAAATAAGTGATTAAGAAAAGGAAATACTTTTCTGAGCTAATCCATACTGCCACAAAGTTCTACGATCTGAGAATCAAAGGCAAAAGGTTAAGTGACAAAATTTGTTTCTAATCCATCCATTTAAATGAATGCCAGAACAAGACGATCACTTACAAACCAGTGAATATTTGAATACAGGATGCCTTTAGCTGTTAGGTTAGGGGATGTTTTTTTTTTTTTTTTTTGAAATTCAGTGAACCACAGTCATCCCATAGCAAAGCTTCCTTTATAATAAGCTCTTTATATTCCAGAACATCTTCAAGGACCTATTGCTTTTATGAATAAATCAAATGTATATAAAACCTTTAAATGATCTTAACCTAATAAGAGGCATTGCTTTAGGTCTGTAAAAAAAGAAAAAATTAAATAGCTTAACATAGTTTTCTAAAAACCAAAAATGAGAGTAAAATACTTCCTATGCTAAGATTTCAAGTTTCTATGCATTTTTTTATCTTTATGTTTTTAGTGAGTTAGGGAAGCATTTCAACTCAAAAAAAAAACTAAAGAAACTGAATACTTCACATTAATCTTGAAGCATTCTTCTCATTACAAATTCTTCCCTTGGGTTTGTATCTACTTGACCTTTACCTAATTATCCAGCTGGGAAAAGATATTTTTCTTCTTTTTCTCCCTTTTACCAAACATATAATATACATATTTCTAAAATAATACACATTGTATATTCCTTCCTTCCCTTGATATTTTATGAGTAAATTGCAAATTTTCTATAACCATAGTGAAATGAAAACTGAAAAAATGTTCTTTTGCTTTCTATTTTATATGGTGCCCAGTAAAGACATTATTATATCTACCTGTTATAATTGTGATTCATAAAAATCACAATATCCTACTTCAATTTCTCTAAATAATATCTTAAATTAATCTCTCAATATTAAAAATAGAATATTTTCATTTAACTTTTAAAGTGTTGCATTGTTTAGGTTTTAAATATATTAAACAACCAACTATTAAAATAGGAATTTCTTCTACAATTTTTCCAAAGTCTGCAGACACATTCAATCTATGGCTGCAGAGAAAGGAGTTTAACTACCCAGTGAAAATAAAATAATGATCTAGATCTACACTGTTTGATCCAGTAGCCACTAGACACATGTAGCTATTTAAATTTGAATTAACATTAGTTAAAATTCAATAAAATTAAAACACTTCCTGATTCACACTAGCCATATTTCAAGTACTCAATAGCCACAATATAGATAATAACTATTATATTGGATGGTGTAATTATAGAACGTTTCCATCATTGCAGAAGGTCAACCAGGCAGTGCTTCCTAGACATTCCTCCAACCTCTATTTCCAAACTTTTCTCCATTGTATCTCTTCAATCTCTATCATACTGGCTTCACACATAAACTCTTATTCCCTATCTATACCAGTTGCTTTCAATTTAGGGTGGTTTTGCCCCCAGGAGACATTTGCAATGTCTGAAGATATTTTAATCGCCACAATTAAGGGGAAGGGTGCTATCAGCATGTAGTAGGTGGAGGCCAGGAAGCTGCTAAACATGCTACAATGCACAGAACATTCCCCCACAACAAGAAGTTATGTGTCAATAGTGCAAAGATTGAGAAACCCTGTTCTACACTACCCTAGATTGGGGACGTATTTGGAATTCTCACCCCAAATTGGATTTGTTATATCATAAGTCCTTACATTCTGACCACTCCCAAAGATTAATGCATTCCATCCACAAGAAAGCAATACACCCCAGGCCAGCCTAGGCCTAGCTCCCAGAGTCCCCAGTAATATGAGAAATATAGACATACACTAAAAGTTTTACTACCATAAATTCTTATTTTATGGAAGCAGAAATTTCCCCATATCAGTTAGATGAACACTAACTCAAACTGAATGGTATCATATATAATTTTATTTCTTCAGACTGCATGTTACATGAAAGTAGGGACCATGTCTCTTTTATATGCTGACAATTATATATACATCTTAGCATATAGGAAACTCTAAAAGGAAGGTAATGTTGGATGAGTAAAGCAAGATACAGAACAGCATAAATGGCATGGTACTATTTTTGTAAAATAATAATGACAAAATCTTCTGAGTATATGTGTATGTATACAGAGAAAAAAAGGGATTATACAGTAAGTTGTCAATATGAGTCACCTAGGAAAGTGCCATTATCAGGGGAAAGGAGAGAAGAAAGAAGGAAAATGTGTAAAACATGTTACAAGTTATAATTATGGTGAAAAGTTATATTTTTATCATTTAAATGACAGAGCATTTAAGAACTATCTCAAATGCAGCAAATGAAAGGAAAATGAAAAGTGTGAAAAGATACATTATTTAATATGGTATTTACATTCTAGAAGAGAAACAGCTAATAAGTGAGAAAAATAATGTGGTTCCATACAGTGATATGTCCTCTGAAGAATGTTGACAATTAGGAAATAGGTAAAGGAAGATAGTCCTTAGCTCAGGAAAGATGTCAGGGCTTGGAGAAACAGATTCATCTGAGTATGAATGGTATTGAAAGCAATTTGATTAGATCTAATCTCCTAGAAAGTGAGTGTAAGGAAGGGGGAGTTAAGAACTGCACTCTAACACCCACAGAACAGAGCATGGAAAAGGAGCCCACAGACACGAGACAGGAAGCCTATAAGAAAACAAAGGGAGCATTGTCCTTCAATATTAGTGTGGGGCTAGAGGAGGACTAAGGGTTGACCAACGAATGAGACAACATGAAGCCTGCTGGAGAGCTTTACAAGAACAAGTGAGTGTCATGGCAAGGATGCAAGACTACCTGAGATGAGCCAGAAAGAGGAGAGATGAGGAAGTGGAAATGAGGAGACAACTCTTTCAAAGAGTTTCACTGTAAAGTGTATCGCAGAGATGGTTGCAGAGAAATAGGGCAGTGAATGGAGAGACACAATGGGATCTGCTATGGTTTGAATGTTTTTGTCCTCTCCAAAAGTCGTGCTGAGCTTAATCCCCAATGCGACAGTATTAAGAGGTGTGGCCTTTAGAATGTGATTGACTCATGAGGGTTCCACCCTCATGAATAGTATTAGGTGCCCTTATAAAAGCGCTTGACAGTGGGCGTTCAGCCCTTATTCATCCCTTCTGTCCCTTCCATCATGTGAGGACACAGTGTTCCTCCCCTCTGGAGGATGCAGCTAAAACGTGTCATCTTAGAAGGGGAGACCAGGCCCTCACCAGACACTGAACATGAACCTGCCAGTGCCTAGATCTTGGACTCCGAGATCTTGGACTCCAGAACTGCAAGAAATAAATTTATGCTCTTTATGAAGTACCCAGTCTCAGGTATTTTGTTATAGCAACACAAACTGACTAAGACAGGATTAATGGAGGCTTTTTAAAAAGGGTATTTATTATATCATGTTGGTATGCTGATATTAATAATCCACTAGGGTGGGGAAAACTCTGATAAAGCAGAAAGAGAGATCATTGCAAAAAAAAAATTCAATGATGAGTGTGAGAAATAGACCTAGGTTGGCGAAGGAATACTAGATATGTCATTATCCTCATAGCATACAACGACATATCATGAGAAAGTGCTTTCCTCTAAGAGTAATATTTGAAGTTATTCTACTGCATTTTATTAAAATCAATATAGATTTAAATTACAACAGCTGTTCCCTGGACAAAAATCCACAATTGGCAATTCTGATCAAGATAACTATGAATTTTAGATGAGACATCCTCCTAAATTTATATTTTCCAAAACTATAGACTAAAAATACTGTGGTTATAAATAAGTAAAATACATAAATAAATGAATTAATAGAGTGATATATATAACTGAAATCATTTCAATTATTCTATCATCCTGATGCCATACAATTCCCATTAAAAATACAAAAAAAAATCTGAGGAATTTCTACTCATGTTTTAATAGAAAAGAGATCATTTATATCTAAACTAGAAGAACTTCAGTCTTATAATATTCCCAAATAAATATTCTTTCTATTACGATAGGTATTCCACGATGAAGCAAGTAAAATACAATCTGAAAGTTACCAATAATGCATTACTTCTTTTCTCATAACTCATCTGAACAAGGACACCAACATCTATCTTTTAGACTCCTCTGAAATGAGAAAAAGAAAAGTCCCCCCTTTTTTGGTCTTTTTATGTGCTTAAAACTAGGGATTTCATAAGCCTTGTCAACATAGAACACAAATAGCAGCTAAAAATACAGCAATCTTTTGCAACCAGTTTTTAGTAGCAATTGTCAGAGAAAGCAAGGAAAGCTTTTCCTCATCTACAGATATAGGAAAAAACTATATAATCAAAAAGTTAATATGAACTTGCTAATTACAGACATAATAAACTAATTTTGAATAACACTGACCAATTTCCTTTTATTTATGAACCTTAATTTTCAACCATAATTATCCTGTACTTGTATGCATAATTTTACATTTAGAAATACAAAAATCTAGAAAGACTGCTGAAAATATTAGATTTAAAATGTTAACTGTCACATCCACTTTCTCTCTATATGTAACCAACTTTCTTCGTATCAAGAACAATGGGATGATTCGGGAATCTTCAATGGACCCAGAAATAAGAGATCATGATCTTTTTTTCCTTAAAAGTTAAATAAAGTAGCTCAAAATCACCAAAAAATATCCTCTTATTTATCAAAATCACTCTGGTAGAATTGTCCTTTAATATCCAGTGATTTTTATTTGCAACTTGTCATTTAGGTAAAAGAAAAGCACACAAATTAATCTTTCGATCATCTTTAAACTCTTAGTTCAATCACAAGAATGATAGGCCAAGAAACCAAAGCTAGAAAATATTAATATTATCACAGAATATTGCATTGCATTGACATAATACACATTTTAAGTTCAGGGAGCGAAACATGGGTAAGTTTGGATTTTATAACTGATATCTGTCTATAAATCAGTCTAACATCTTAATTTTTAACATAGCACTTGAATCCGAAAATAATAAAGTAGATGATATAACCTGAATACACAGAGAAAAGTCTCAACAGAAACAGATAGATAGTAAGTGGGCACAAGAGTTAATAGCTGGTTGTCATTTCAAAGATTCTGACTCATTGTTAGTTTTTGTTGTTTTATTTGTTTGTTTTTTCGATCTGAAAGGCTTACCATCTTGCTGGCCATGAAGAGTCTGGGGACTTTGCATTCTTTCCTCAAGATTGGAGCTGAGATCAGAGTTCACAGCTGACATCCGTGTTGAATCACTCATATCAAATTCATCACTTTCTATTGAACTTTCATCCTGAAAATGGTTTTAAAATATCATCAAGCATCATAAAATATAATACATTCAAATAAGGACCATTTTATTTGTAGGGTTAATTAGAGCTTAGCCAGTAAGTAAGCTTTTACAGAACTCAGTAAAACATGTTACACACCAATAGATGCTTGGAATAACAAATAATGAAATAATTTCTCCCTTCAAAGAATTTTAAGATTTGTGAATATTCAATCAGTATATCTATGTACACACAGATTTTAAAGGTGAAATAATGTTTAGAGAGAATGCAGTTTGGGAATTAGCCTGAATAATGAAAGAATGGATTTTTTTTATAGTAAATACTTCCTAAAAGAGTCAATCATAAATCACATAAAGAGTTTTGATTAAAAACATAACATGAAAAGTTCTGATTAAAAACTAAAGGACCTAATAAAATGTTATAAGCAAAAATCTTAGAATGCAGTAAGAAAGATGTCATAAAAATTTTTCATTGGCAAACAGGATAGATTCTAATAATAGCCAAACTTACATGTCTAGATTCAAAGTCCTCCTGTGATGGAGAGCAAGGTACTCTTAGTACACCCTTCCTTTCCTTAACAAGTGAACATAAACTGCACTGCAACCATAAAAAGGAGTTCTAGGTAAAATTGTACAAGATCCATTTACTAAATGTCAGTTCATAAAATGGATAAATTACCAAAAGGCCAGTTTGCCAAATGGCCAATTCATCAAAACCTGTCAAATATTAACTTAAACCAAATCTACAGTATTTTGCTGCAGACATTTCATTGAAGCAAACTCCTTTTGAAAAACCGATTTTTGAACTAATGGTGTGTTTATGCAGGCAGGAAGGCCTGAGAAACCTAGTTAGAATGTAAATGTTTCATCAAAATCACCAGATTTGACTTTTATTTGTAAATATTTGATCTGAAAGTGCACCACTAATATAATAATTAACACTAATATAATAACTAGCAGCAGTAGAAGTAGTGCTGCTCTTTATGTTGCAGACTCTGCTCTTTATATTTGTTTACTCATTTAATGTTTACCATAACTTAGGAGTTAGATACTAGTATTAATTTTACAGATGAAGAAACAGAGGCACAGAGAAGCTAAATTATCTCTCCCATTATTTTATGCCAGAACTGGGATTCACATGAAGTCACCCAGGCTTAAGGAAACAGCTTATTTAAACAGCACAAAAGTTGCTATGATTAGGGGATGTGAGTGTTCTGGTAGACTAACAGATTGGCATTCTTATCCCTAGGTCAGTCCCAGCGGGTTTCTGCACCCTTTTTTTATCAAAGGTCTGATCATGTCTGGGTGTACTGAGTAACACTAGCGCTTCATTAATTCAGCAAGGAAATGCCACCCTGTGAGACCTCTGGGCAATCAGCCACATAGACTTCTCCTGGTGGCATGCCCTCTCTTTCCCAGTGCATTATGTTTTCTTCAATTATAAATTCTAAGAAAACCCAATGCATCTGAATAAAATACATAGGAGAAAACAATAAGAGACTTCAAAGTGGACTTCAATGTTATCAGTGTGTACCATACATAAGTACGTACATACATATGCACACATAGGTGATATATTAATAGATATCCATTACATACACCATATATAGTGTCTAATGCTTTAAAGGACATTCTCAGGAACCAGACTTCCTGGATTCAGATCCATGCTCTGCCACTTATTAGATGTGTTACCTGAAGCAAGTTATCTGATCTTTCTGTGTCTCAGTCTCTTCATCCCTACAATGGGAATAATAATAGTGCCAACCTCACAGCACTAAATGACGATTGAGTGTGTATAATATATTTCAAGTAGTTAGAACAATGTCAGGTAAATAAGCACAGTATAACAGTTTGCTATTGCTATGTGGAATATACAATAAAATCTATAGGATATAACAAGATGCACATTTATTATATGAACAAACACAATAAAATAAATTTAAATATAATGGTAAAGGTGACCAATACATTTCCAAATTAGCTATGTATTCTACATAAACAGATAAACATAGTCTTTATAAGTATTTTTATATATATCACAAATAGCTAAGTACATGTAATCTAGTAAAATATTATTTCTATGGTATATATAAATATATATGTAAAATATATATATGTATTTGAGAATATGAGGTTTTGTGTGTGTATATTTAAAGAAGAGCTAAAGACAATGATTCAGGTCACAGTTCCTGTTCTGTGAAGTGTTTGTACAAACTGCAACAGCATATTATGGATAATCAATATATATTTTATCACCACTAAATGACACTCTTGTCAGCACACTTTTTAAGAAATTTGGACAAGAGACTAAAATGGTTAGGTAATCAAATGTACTGTTGTGTATTTTTGTTATTTAAGAAAAATATCACCATTTTAAAGTATTTATCATCGTAAGCGGCTTAATGATTATTTTAAATGTTCTCCATCATTACCTATGAAATATAATTTAATTTTCATATTTCTATCCCTTATTAGAATATCAGTTGTTATACATTTATAAAGAGCTTTAATGAAACCAAGTGTATGTATTTTGTAAGTTCTCTTGTTAATTATTAACTCATTAAAATATTATGTTTTAATAAAAGATAGCAAAGGTATATAAAATATAAGCTCGTATTTTTTTATAAACATAGAGATGATACTAATTATACTAGGAAGAAACTACTGAAGGCTTCTAAGGGTAAGAATTCAGAAAACTTGATTGATATGATATTAAGTATTTTATTCACAATTATCTTTAGACCATTCGTCTAAATCACTCCCTATATGAGTATCTGTTTTGTTTTGTATTAATATAACAACCAGAAAAAAACTCTCAACATTGTACAATGTGAGCTTATTTCCTATGTGACTAAAATCTCATGATAATGAAAGCCATGGCCAATCACCCAGTAACTCTGCCTCCTTGAAACTTAATTTTTAAAATTAGAACTACTTTACTGTAATAAATAATTTGCCTTCCAGTCTTTTTTCTTTTAAAAATGGCAGTTATTTATTTTTAAAATACTTTATTATTGAGCTTTATTTCTATTTTGAAAAGCTACTTGAAATAGAGACCCCCTGATCTGCTCCACATTTCATATTAGTTTCCGAGTCTCAGATTTTCCCTCTAAAGAGTCTTTACCATGTACCTCCCAATTTCCATTGCTAGTGTCCTGATTTGTTCAAAATCTTATTTTCTCTCTTCCTGAATGAAGTATGTAATAACAGTTTCCTAGTCAGCTTGCCTACCTCCAGCTTCTCCCCCTCCATTCCTGCTATCTACTACTGCCACATTCATCTCCCCATTCTTGAACATGCCACTTTTGTGCTCATATATATGCAGCCCTATCCACTGACTACCAAATAATGTGTGAGCTACTCAATCAAGAATTTAGCGTTTTCCATAAGACTACCTGAAAACCACTCCCACCCATCTCATCTTTTTTTACTTACCTTTTGTGCAAGTCGAATTAAATCCTATATTGTTAGCATTTGAATGAAATGCACCACCTCTTTCCTTAGTGTGCATGAGTATAGATCTTGTTAAAAATTCAGATCCCCAAGTCACACACATCTTACCTAAAATTAGAATTTTGGGGATGGGGTCCTGCAACATATAACTCAATGAGCCTATAAGTGTCTCTAATGCTGGTTATTTGCGCAGTGTTGCTCACAAAAACATTCTGCAATGATGGGATTACTCTATAATATTCTCTGCTCAATAAGGTAACTACTACTAGCCATACACGGCTATTGAGCACTTGAAATGTGGTTAGTGTGACTTAAGACCTGAATTTTTAGGTTTAGTTAATTTTAACTAATTTTCAATTAAATTTAAACATCCATATGTGGCTAGTGACTCCCATATTGGGCAGTGCAGATCGGACAATCTCTCATTGTTAGATTTTAAAAATACATTGTCATTCACTGTTAGCAATACAGTAAACATCTTAATATTAATATATACATTTCTTAGTATAAATTTCTAGTCAAAGCATGTAAGTATCTTTGAAAAGTTTTTAATAATTATTGTCAAACTTTCCCCCAGAAAATTTGTTCCAGTTCAAACTCTCACTAACAGTTTATAAGAATGTCAATTGATCCTACATTGGATATAGTATTTTATAAAATCTTTCTCAATGTGGTAAGCCCCAAATAACAAGGTAATTCACTAAAGATTTATTTTGGCTAATATTGGAGATTGATTGATTTTTTTATGGTTATTGATCATTATAGCAAATAATTTCCAAAGATGGCTGCCATTGATTACTTTCCTCTCTGTACATGCATGCCATTCCTCAGATGAAGAGGCAGTATTTATGTCCTCTCCCCCTTGAAACTAAGCTGGCTTTGTTGTTTGCTTTGATCAATAGAATACGGCAGAAGAGATGCTGTGTCAGACCCAGCTTACTGGGAGCTTCTGTTTCCTGTGTCTTGGAATCCAGCTGCCATATATGAAATCTGACTACCCTGAGATCACCACACTGTGAGGACGCCCAAGCTAGCTACATGCAGAGAGAGAAGGATGTCACGTAAAGCGGCATCAGGAAACCAGATGTTTAAGTGAAGCTTTCTTGGACTATTCAGCTTCGTCTGGCTACCAGTTAAATGTAACTGAGTAAGTGATCCTAGCTTATGCCATGAGTAACAAAAGAAATCCCCCAGATAGTCTTTTCTGAATTCTTAACTCCACAGAATAATTAGAAATAATAAATCATTGTTGTATTAATTCCGTCAAGTTTTGAGGGTGGTACATAGCAATAGATAACTGAAAACCAGCTACATTTCCCCCTTTGGGCTACACTATAGCACTTTATTTACATTAATCTGTTTCAAAAAAGTGAAGAGTTCGTAATTTAAAACAGATGTTCTGAAATCAGTTAAACCTAGGTTCAAATATCTCATCTGCTCTGTGTTAGTTTTATTAGTAGGGTACGTTTTATTAGCTCAAAGCCTTGGTGTCCCATGCCTCTGCAAAACAGAGATGAAACAATATGTCAGTAGTTATAAGTATAAAATTAGATAATACAGATAAAGCTTCTAGGGCATAAAATGGAGTTCCTGTTATCACTCCACAAGGCTTTTATTTTTTTAAATATATTGATCCATTTATGAAATAGTTAACAAAATCTACACTAAAGAACACTACACTCTGTGCAGTGCAATCATCTGCTTATTCCCAGGTCAGTCTTCCTCTTTACTCTGAGTTTTGTCCAGGCTCTGTTCCACACACTTCACTACTACTCATGCTTCAATCCATGATGATTTCAGCATCTCTTGAAACATCCTGACCTCTCACTTTCATGATCTCTTTCCCAATGACCTTGACCTTCACCTTTCTTCAGCCATTTTGCTCTCATAACCATGTCCGACCTTGGCGTTGCATTTCCAACAACTGCAAATCTTTCAGAATCTTCCATAATGATTTAAAGCTTCCCACTCTCTGTATAGCGCTTTCCAGATCACTTGCTCTAGTTTTCCAATGCCAATAAAATTTCCATTCCACTTGTATTTATAACCCATTGATCTTAAACCTTTTTCACTGACCTCCCCTGCTTCCCCCCACCTCTCTCAGGACCTGACTTATCTTCTTAATATAGCTAGAATTCCATGGTTTGTCATGTTAATCATACTCTTATATACCATCTCCACTCTTTTGACAAGACCCTAAACATAATTCCAATATTCCTCTTATTCTATTGATACCCTAAATAGATGAACATGGAGATGAGCAATCATTTAAATGATTTCACTTTAAATGTCAGACCATAAAACTCAAGAGAAGCCCATTTTCCTGGTCCATTCACTCCCCACTGTCTGTATTTCTACTTCTCACATCCTCTTCTCTTCTCAGACTTCTAATACCTTCTCAAACACCCTCAGTCTTGCTTCTTTCTTCACTGAGGAAGCAAGAACAAACAGAAGAACACTTCCACAACCTCCACCACCATTTCCATCCACCCACCATGATCTGAGCCCTCCTGTGTGTGCACTATTCTAAAGCCAACCCTTCCAACTTTGCACAGAAAGTCCTCCCTACTAATGCCAAGGACATTGCTTCATCAATTTTCCTATCCTCTTTCCTGCATCTTTATTTTCCTCTGCTGTATGATTCTCATCAATGTGAAAATATGTTCTCATTTCTCTGATATTAGAAAAATAAATACAATCAACACATACTATTCCCATTCTCCCTCTAGCTACTACCCCTTTCTCTGCTCTTTCATAGCAAAACTCTTCCAATGACCTTTCTGCCTCCAGTTCTCTCTTATACCCACTCCAATCAGGCTTCCATCCCTACCACCCCACAAAAATTGCTCTTGTCAAGAACACCATTGACTTTGATAAGGCTAAATACAAATTTAATTTTCAGTCTTCTCTTTAATTGACTTATAAGCTGATTTGACACAATATGTTACTCTAGACTTCTTGAAAAACTTTCTTTAATTCTCCATGAGTTCACAAACTCTCCTGATTTTCCTGGCTACTCTTTCTCAGTATCCTCTATTGGTTCCTCCTTATCTTCCAGATATCATAACACTAGAATTTCCTAAATAGAGGTCTTTGGGCTTTGTCCCTCAATTTAAACTCACTACCTTGATAATACCTTCAGGCACATAGCTTCTTATACTACCTGCCTATGATGCCTGGTCTTATCTCCAGCTGAGTTCTTTGCTGTTAATGCTACATGACAACCGTCTAATTAACAAATCTACTTGAATGTTTAATAAACCTCCCAAATCTACTTGGATTTCTAATCAAGAGGTCACAGTTGAATTTCTAATATCATACCTCAAACCTGTTCTGGGTAGAGATTTTTCCTATACTAGTTAATAGAAATTCTACCCTGCTTGCTTAAATTAAAAATCTTGGAGTCATCATTGGCTCTTGACTTCCTTTCACACTTCACATCAAATCTATCAATAAATTTTAAAATGTATTCATAATCTCATCTCTCTTCACCACCTTAACTACTACCCTTCTGATCCAAGCCACTATCATCATCTTTCCTATACCTGAAACATCCATCAGGGGCTTTTGTTGGATCCAACTGAAATGTATACTCATATGCTTGCCATTGACCACCCTTGGCATCTGATTCACCTAGAATATTCAGGTAAAGAAAACAGTTTGCCAGCAGGGCAGCATCAGGTGTTTCTCTTTCCTGGAGAAGGGCTCATGTAGCAATTGACCAGGTTAACTAGATCTATTTTCTTTAGTGTTCCATGTGATAGTTCAGGTGTGAGAAAAGAGTATTCATATAAGGTAAGTTGGGAACCTGGCAAAGAAGCTCCATGTCCCAAAATAGACAAAAATCTCTTATGATGCCACAGTTCATGATTCTAAGTTCACCACAAGGGACATGTCAATTATAAGAATCAACCAACTCAGAAAAAACCTGAGGATTCTTATCAGGTGTTTCTACTCTTCTGACGAAGTTCGCCAATTGGGATCATTTGGCCATTAGTAATGTTGCCTAGTAACACAGTTGCCATCAATTTTGTCAGTTTTAAGGGGGAACAAAGTTTAAAGGTTACCCAAAGACCAAATTCTCATGCAGAAAGGGACAGGGTTTTGTTAACTCTTCACCCACATTAATTTCTGCAATAACCTTCTACTGGTGTCTCTGCATTCTCTTCTTCAGTGTGTTCTCAGGTCACATGATTATGTCCAAATATAGATCACATAATATGATTCTCAACTCAGAACCTTCCCCTTAGTACTCAGAGTAAAATCCAAAGTTCTTAAAATACAAGGTCTACATAACCTGGATTTCCACTCTCTAACCTCCTCTCCTATATTTCTCTTCCTTGTTCATTCTGCCCCAACCATGTTGAACTATATTGCTGTTTCTATAGCTATCAAACATGCACCTGCCTCAAGAATCTTGCAATAGTGTATGTCCCTTCCATATATACACACTTCATTTCCTTCATTTCTGCTCAAATGATACATTCCCAGTGAAGCCTTTTAAAATTGTGATCCTTAGTTCTAAAGGGAGTGGCATTCCTGGCCTTCTTTATTTCTCCTAATAGTGTTTTGCATCTTCTTATATACCTACAATCATTATTTTCTTTAATGTATGTTACCCCCACTAGAAGATAAGCTTCATAAAAGCGGGATTTTTGTCAACGTATTCACTGCCTTTCTCCAGGAGTGCCAGATATATAGAAGGTACTGAATAAATATTGGTTGAATTGTTTGGATTAATGTTTATTCAAATTTAATTTATCACACAGGAATATTTCACTTAAATTCCATTTTAATGTGACTTCCCTTACTTAACCTCTTTCTTATTTTAAATAATGTCAATTTTCTAAAAAAATTGTAAATAATCTAACTGGTCATTCATCTAAATATTTTAGGGAAGTATACATCCAATTTAGTTTTCTTTTCAAAATGTAAGTGATTTTCCTAATGTAGTTATAAATTTAAAAGGATCTAATTTCTTTTGTGTAAAATAATTATGATTTTTTTAGAAGCCAGAAGGGATCAGCATATGTGGGCTGCATTGTTGGCACAAAGTGGATCTTCCTACATTTTGGCCTAGAAATAAACATATCAACATTTAAATGAGCTTCCTACAAATAATCTGACAGCTCTAACTAGTTTATGAGACATTAAAATTTTTTTTCCATTATATAATTAATTGTGGAGATAAATTCTTTTCATTGTCAGGGATGGACAAACTGATATTTTCTTAATTGTTTTTGATGTCTTTAACCCAATGATTTTATTACTATTTATTCAATTATTTATATCTAGCCATCTGGCAATATGTAATCTGATACTGTCACTGCATTAATATGGATTATTTTAATGGAGTTTACCCTGAATGAAGTCTGTTAAAGTCAAAAAATTTCATAAATATGACTTTGAGGTTAATCCTGCTCAAATACATAAAAAAACTAAAAATTTGATTTGAGTTTTATGAGTAAAGTTAGCTAAACAAAGTAATTTTAAAAGAATTTAAAGATACCTTAGCAAATAATTCTACATTTGAAAAATAAATATTTAACCACATTTCCTGTTCCAGAGGAATTTCTAAGAGAGAATCTATTAGCTTGAGGACCTGCTTGTAATATAAATAATCTGAATGTTTCTATTAATTAATGGCTATTATCTAGTAAACAAGAATATGGTATATCTGCTATTGTAATGTCTTTTGGAGAATATAAAAAGGGCACTTATATAACTTAGTCCCAGCTTTTGAAATACTTCAACCAAAATGGACCAGCTAACTAGAATTCTAAAGAATACTCAAAAAATATGCATTTAGTATCTTGTACATGCCAGCACATTGCTATATTCTCATTATGCAAATTAAATAGAATAATTTCCAACATCAAAACACCTCCAATTAAGAAGAATCACCACAAATTGTCTCCATAAAATGCAAAGAAGTAAACAAGCAAATACATAGAACAGCATTTAACTGAAAAATAACTTTAAAATATATGCAACATTTGAATGGTGGAGAAGTTATTATATTTGAAACACCTATTAAATCTACTTTTCTGATTGTCAGGCAAAATCGCTTTAGCACTTAAATTTCCTTGGAAGCTCACTTATTTGGGATACTTTACTCTGAAATTCTTTCCCCTGAACTTACTAGCACTTTGTCAAGGCTAGCTCAATGTTGGTCTACTAAGGAAAATGAATCTTTCTCGGGAATGAACAAATTTCCACATTACACTGAGATAAATGTGTTAAAACTGGGATTTTGTATCACAGACTAGGAGTCTCTGCCCACTTTCCCCATCTGTGCAACCCTGGTGACATTCATTCATTAAAAAATAAATTACTGACTTCAAAACTCCATCATGCTTAATATGATATTCATGGGTATCTAACTTCATTCTGATTTGCAAGTGATAAAAGCGTAGATGTTTTTATTTTACCTCATCTTGCTGTGAGTTTAGCAGCTGCAGTTTCATGTGTTTCATATAGGCCATGGTAATTGGCATGTTGTAGTCAATCATGCTGGTCACCAAAGTGGGAGGTTTTCCATTATCTGTAATAAAACATTTTTAATGGGTAATGAAAGTGATACTACACTCTACCTGTAATTTCAGAATGATCCAGTTTGTCCAAATGGAAATAGGATTCTAGATACCAAGTGTTTAAAAGCTTGGTAGCATTGTAGATGGATTGTAGAAAAAAATAACTGGTAAGGTTCTACAAATGTGTATTGACACAAATTAACAGTATGGATAAATTAATTATTTCTGAATACAGAGGAGCTTTTAAATATACTAACAACGAATAAAGCCAATATGGTGATTAAACCCAATTATTCATATTTTTCTCTTTTGCTACGTAATTATTTTCTATATGTACTTCCTGAGTGCCGAAGGAATTTTGCTTTTTTTGGCCAGGCTGCTCATCCTACAACACACAGGAATGAGCTGGCCTAAATATATCTCTGAGATTAATATAATCTCTGAGAGAAAATCATACTTAGGAAAATAGTCTAGATAATTTTAATGAAAGCTAAAGCCAAATTAGAATTTTTATGTGAAAAGTTTTAGTGAAGTAATTGTGCATTATTCATAATTTTTAGAGACAAGGAATTGGTAGATTTAAAAGGATATTGGTAGAAACCAATTTTGTTGCTGAATATATCTAAAATACCATGAAATATGTATAATAAATGAAAATTAAAACATTATTATAGGGAAAAATGTCATTTGCCACAGTTGAAACTGTCTTTCTTCTAAGAATGGGCACTGAATTACTATGTAAGTGGATATTCAAAATTCACTGCCTCCTACTCGAATAAATGAGATGAGCTGACTTGTTGAACTCTTTCAGTCTACCACGTTATTATAAAAATATGATACATAAATTGCCATTATGAATAAAATTACTTTAAATCTCACTATTTGACACTGCGGCTACCTTTATGATCTGTTCCATCTGGGTTTAAATGCATTCTTTTCTGGCACTCTGAGCAGCTCATTAGAAATCGTGTCACCGCTTCTCGTGGTAAGAAGGCATAGCTCTCTGAAATCTGAAATGATTCACAAAATATAGGTGTTATTATATAAGCTGACTGAGCGTGATTTAACAGAAATGATCATTGTATTTCCAAATAAGACACGTTATTCCATAATGGCAGGAAGCACAATGACAGCATGCACTGCATACCATGCATCATTTCAAGAAATATCTATCCAACTTGATTAGATGTCACTTAAAAATAGCCAATATTGTCATGTGGAGAAAGAATTAAAACCACATCTGGATGGGCATCTGTTAATATTTCTGCATTTCTTTTAGGAAAAATAAGCACAGTGTACAGATACCCTAGTAAATTTTCCTTGTGATTAAACATTGCCAACATTGTTTTTTAAACTTAACTGCTAGCATGATCAAAATTTTATCCAATTTTACATATTTATTTTAAAATTTAGCCCCAAATAGAAGCAATAAACTTTGGATTTTGCATAATGATCATGTCTTCATTATTGCTTTTCAAAATATTTTAAGAGAGAATAAAAGATAAATTCAAACAGAACTCATGCATATATTTACTGCAGTGAATCATCCCTTCCACAGAAAATGACACACCTGGAAATGTATTTAGGCCACCTATTTCATTTATTTTGCTTCATTTATTTTATTTTGTTATATATCATGATATATGTGTAGAATAGCTTACATTGATTGTCAGAGCAGGCTTTTCCTATGCTCTATGCAGAGCTTTATTTTCAGAATCATGATCTAGAATCAAGTTAGAAATCAATACCCCCATTACAGTGATTTTATAAATATCATCTTCTCAAAAGCCAAGTTATTTCACTCATTAAAGCAAATAATCCCTGAAGTGTATCTGATATATTGTCAAATATCTCTAAATAAAAGCTGACACTGACTCAAGCAGTGCTACTAAGAAGCCTAATGCAGGATTTTAGTTTTCCACCACAGCACTAACATCATACGTGAAACACGAGATAAGTGACGGGAAAAAATGAGTCCTCCGTTACACATAAATGCCACATATGATTTCTCAGGTGCATACATGGCCATTAGGAACACTGACAGATTTTAAATAGGTAAAAAAGAGGGAAAATATGCACCCAATATATAACTGAGTGTAAATATGTGCCAATTTCCTTAGTGGTGTTGCAGTCAACTTTTGCTTATCCATGGTGTAGAGGGAGCACGGAATTGAGGAAACTCCATATACTAAGATCCACAATTGTAAAGCTCATTTCCCCTGAATTTAATATTAAAATGAGTTTGCATCACGAAGCCTACAACATTGACTCTCAGAGAAAAGAAGCCATAAGAACACTGAAGAGGAAGACTAGGCCTGCAGTTAAAATCCGCCATGGATGATCCATTTGTAGGTAATTAAAATTCAACTCCACTAGCATTTTAAACATAAAATTTGGAATTTTTAAATATGATTATTATTTATAAATTAAGATGTCCAGATTTAAAAAAAATACTGCTTCTATCTATGTAGGTATTATGGGAGAAAAATGAGAAAAACATATTAGAGTATTTCATTAAAATATTTTATATTAGTTATCGAATAAAGAAATATATATGTATACAATTTAAATTCTCATTCATTCTCTCTCTCTCTAGAGAAATTATCTGGTTTCTGAAATGGTAGAGAATTGACAATTCTCAAAATTAAGATTCTCATTAATGGTATGATGACTCTTACTTGCTTTGGCCAAGTTACACAGAAGAAAATGCTTCCTAAACAATCTATGTGTGATTGTTTTCCACTAATTCAGTGTTTAATAAGTGTATTATGATAAATCAAAACTTTATATGGATTTAATCACTTATTCCTCACAACAATCTCATAAATAGATTACCATCACCACTATTATGATTTCTGTTTAACAGATGAGGGAACTTAGCTTTAGAGAGGTTGTGTATTTTGCCAATCAAGTACAAGAGACAGGGCTCACATGTGATAATGTGGTTTCAGAGCCAATCACTTTAACCCCTAAGTTTTATAGCCACTCCTAGTTATCAGTATCAGAAAAGACAGAAACTGTTTCATCCATAAAGAGGTGGGATATTAACCTCACAGCACAGGTTAATTATTCTAAAATGTTTATAATGTTCCCTGGTGTGAGGTTCTTTGTAAGTATAAAATGCTCTAACCAGTTTGAGGTGATCCTTCTGAATGCAAGGATCAGCCAAACACTCTGTACCTTGTCTCAGGTTACAAAGTTCCACAAGAACAAGTCAGACTCTACAGTAACAATACAAAGCTCCACCTGGAAGAAATTAACAGACCATCTGTTCTGTTTCAGCAAAGCCGATAGCTAAAATGATGGCTTTGCAACAATGCCATAATATTACAGCAGCCAGGAACTGAACGTACAGGACTTTCACTTTTAATGGAATATAGAAGAGGAATGTAAATAACTGCCTACTTCTAAAGAAATAAGACTTCCAATTGTGTTAGCAACCTCCAAGTGGAGGTTTTTCCAAGTTCTTGGTTACCCTCAGGAAAAGAATTTCAGGACGCACCACATAAGCCAAGCAAGTGACAGTTTTCTACTGAGAGTAATAGTACGCTTTCAGGAGATAGAGTGGACAGGCTTGAAAGAGAACAGCCACACTGGGAAAAAGTGGTTTTAGATCTTTTGTAGTTTTACAAAGTGAGGGGAGGAATATTCAAACCAAGGGGTTGGCTTTTACTAAGAATTTGGATAGTAATTCCCAGAATTGGGCTCCCTCCCATTTTCATATTTTATAATTGGGAACTGTCATGTTGATTTCAAGGACGGAGAAATTTTAAAACTACAATATAAATAATATTGTAATTAGCACAAGTTCATGTAAGGCGACAGAGATGGCTGACAAGCCAATCAAAACCCAGTTCTTGCCTGCAGTCATTAGCCCCTCTAGTTAGCTTCTGCTTAAAGGTTGTTTATTTTAACAGCTGCACCCAATCTTCAAGCCCCTGCACCCAGTCTGAACTGTCTCTCAGTCTCCTACTCTAACAAGTGTTAGAAGAAATTCACCAGCAGAGAAGCCATTCTTGGCCTCAGATTTGATGTTAATGCATGAGTTACAATACAAACATCTCATGACATTGGCTAATCATGAGCACTATCACTTTATAAAGCAAACAAACAAAAATAAAGTAATCAAAGGATTTGTCAACCGGAACCATACCATTTTAATCTAAGTTCCCTAGTGTTTTGAAAAGGCACATCTCAAATCATGGTTGGGATATAGCAAAGTCATAACATGTAACCAAACTGTTTGTACCCTGATAATTTCCTGAAATAAAAAAATCAAAAAAAAAAAGAATGTTGTTAAATATCAGTAACTTGAAAAAGTAACCTTGATGCTTTGGTATACTGTGCTCCTTTTCAGAAATTGACTTTACATCAAATAAAAATTGATATAACCACTTTGATTTTTAGAAATAACCTTCTCCACCTTTTCT
The DNA here is from genome assembly GCA_963574695.1 of Propithecus perrieri. Lineage (NCBI taxonomy): Eukaryota > Metazoa > Chordata > Mammalia > Primates > Indriidae > Propithecus > Propithecus perrieri. Next base: position 62,501 of record CAUYRB010006737.1, on the reverse strand, counting down.
TTTTAAAAATTAATTGAAAATAGCAATAATACCTTTATTTGACTAGAGTAAAAACATGAAAACCATAGCTTTTGCCAAATATCACACAGTACAATCATTGAAAAATTGCCATTGGAGCCAAACTTCTAGAAATTTTCTCTTAAAGACACTCTTGAGATTATGTATAAAGAGTAAATTAAAAATAACATGCTAGCAAAATTTTTTATCTTACTATATTTGAGATGTCTATCACAAACCAGCTGCAATATATACAACTAGATAATGAAGCTATATAAAATTTATTATTCAAAACAAAATTAAAATAGAATTGAACGGAGCCTATAAATCAAAATTTTATTAAAGGCCACATATGTACTGACTCATATGGACATAGAACACCAAAGTCCAGAGACCCCTCCAAGAAAAAAAAAAATCTAGGCTCTGGGCAATATTCAAGAGGGATTTCTCTATCTTTATGTGTTTTACATATTGTATATCTTTGCAAACATTTCAAAGGAGGAATTTAGGACTAAAAAAAAAGCATACGAACAAATAATGAAGTGGGAATAGTCAATGGGTGCAAAAATAGAGAGTTAAATAGAATGGATAATATTTGCTAGTATAGCAAAGTGACTATAAGCAAAAATAAATTAGGATATGCTTTAAAATAACTAAAAGAGTGGAATTGGAATGTTCCTAACACAAAGAGATGATAAATGTCTGATGTGATAGATGTCCCAATTACCCTGATTTGATTAATTCACATCGTATGCCTGTATCAAAACATCACATATACTCCATAAAGATATACAACTGTTATGTAAAAATAATAACTAAAATTTAAAAAAGATCAGCAGAGATGCAGACAAGGGAACAGAGAGTTCCAGTGGAAAGGAAATTAGGCAGACTTCATGGAGGAGGTAACATTTGAATTATGTCTTGGAGGATAAATAGGTGTTTCCCGAAAGGTCAAATCGGGGATGGGGAAGACTCTAGGAGCTTATGGTAGTGTGGAAGTCTGAACCATGGTAAGTATGGGCAATAGCTGGCAATGGCTGGAGACAAGGCTGGAAAGATGGGATGGTATAGGGTGAAAACCTACCTTGGACTGGGGTCTTTTGCCGAGGATATAATGAGAAATATGATAAAATCAGAGACAGGGAATGCTATAAACCTCAGCACGGAAGGAAAACCTTGAATTCTGACATTTTTGTAAAAAATAATTTATTTGTATTAGCCTAAGAAAAGTTAACAATGTTATCTTTATCTCTAGGTACTGCAAATCTGGAGGCTATTTTTAAGTTTTTTTTACATTATTATGAATATATATTCCTTGTAAAATAAAAAGGGTAAATCATTAAAAAAAAGTTTGCAAACATTGTCATATTTGGCCCATAGTGGAATCTGATATGATAATTTGAAACATAGCCATGGCTTTGATATTTTTTCTACATGTGTTGCAACATTGAAAGGCCCAGCCAGCCAATGGTTTGCTGTTATATTTACATTGGTTTTCTTTTACCTATTTTGTGCATGAAAAAAGATTAGCAGTGCACATCTTTGTACTCCTACAGAGGAAATAATTTGTAGCAATGTGTACTGAAAGTCTTGCCAAAGACAAAGACATTTTTCAACTAAATATTTATTTATTGAACAAATATCTATTGAGGGTACAGGCACTATAATTATCCCTGAATACTGCTCGATGTGGTTCTCCAGTATTAATGTGCCTGGCTATATTACATTATTGGAATCACCTATTGGTAATTGTTTGATTAATTCTGAAGTGATTCTGAAAAATAATTTGATCGGGACTCAACATAGAAACTCTTAGATGAAAAGTTCATGCCCAGTCACAATCAATGAGACAAAAAGCCAGACATATTGGCCTGCCTAAATCAAATTTGCATTCATTATGGCCCTCAACATTTTTTGTTTCAGAACCCTAACTACTTTTTCAGAAAGACTCTGTGCTACGTTGTATCTGTCTGACCTCTAAATGTCTGCTAAAGACCAGCAGGTTCCTGTGCCTGAATGATGTTTGCAAAACCAAAACCAAGGTGCTGCCTAGATTTGCATATTGAGCCCACACTTATCAACTCCCGTGTGGTGGAGGATTCTCATGTTTTCTTTGGGTTACCATCAAGCCTGTAGTACTGCTTGTTTTGCTAAGACTCTGGTGCTATTATCATTAATCCAATGTGCTATTTTCAGTTCATATTACTGCCCACTTTTGCTTTTTCTTCCTTATCTGATCATTTTCTACATTCAGTCTCACATTCATTCATCAACTACCCTTGCCTTTTTTACCTAGATGAGGCCAGTGATCTAGCCCAGTCAGGAGTATCTAGGATTGATTTTTAAATAGGATTAAGGTTGCTAGATAAAATATAAGACATCAAATTAAATTTGAATTCTGGGAAAACATTCAATATTGGGTCAAACATATTAAAAATTATTTGTCAGAAATTCAAACAGAATCTGGCATTCTATATCTTATTTGATAAATCTGGCAACTTTAAAGGGTATATTTATCTAAGATGAATGAAAATATGAGTCTTAAGGTAATTTTAAATTTATGTGACAAATATGTCACATAATTTGCTAATATGACAAATTGTTATGTCAGGAAAATCTAAGACTATACCAAGAGCAGAAATGTGAGGCAAGGTAAGTATAAGCGACTATTGGGCAGTTCACAGATAATTTGAACTCACTGTGCCAAATTAAAGCAAGGTTGTCCAACCTTTTAGACCAACAGCACAGGTATAAATATATTTTACATCATAAGCTAACACATATACATATTCATAAAACTGATCATTTGTATTCTCTGTTTCATTTTGGAAAAGTGATCGCAGCCCACTTAATTGACTAGACAATTCACTAATGGGTTATGATATCTAATGTAAAAAACACTGATCTAAAGCACAGGGATGCATCCCATCCACCCAGAGATTTTTGTGTGGTGCTGAATTTTATGAGTATGTGGTAAAATTTAAAATAAAAGTTGGCAAATCCAAAGAAAGTCTTAAGCAAGCAGGAGTATTTTTAGACAGTTCAAGTCGGTTTGTCAGCCACCAAAATGCAATTTGGAGATTTGAGGCAAATGCATCAAATGTAGAGTGAGAGAAATGAAAAGTGAACATGGTACAGTGGCAGGAAGTCAGGATTCCCCAGAGACAGGGAAATGGTACAAGTGCTAGGCAAAAGGTGAAGCCACAGCTTGAGAGAAGGCGCAGAATTTCACTACATGATATAAAGAAACTAGGGTAGGAAAACACATACAGGTAACAACATTTAGAGCAAAGTTAGATGAATTTGGTACTACATCAATATATATCAGTAGATCAAGGTATAGTCAAACAAGAAATAGAATGCAGTTTAAGTTAAATTATAATTCATTAATATATACTAATTATATTAAAATATATTAATTATATTTTTATTGTAAATAGTTTTTCTTTATTGATTGTATCTCAAATTTAGATTTTTTTCAAGAAAGAGCTTTACTCTTATTTTTTGTAATGATTAACTTCTTTAATTTGAACCTTTATTTTACAATAATTAAAATAGTCATCAATTGAGCATATGTGACAATTTCAAAAAGAGAAATAGATAAACTGGATGTGCACCTCCAAAGTTATGAGTGCTATTTTTGTGTCATTTGTTATGTCAGAAGATTTGGCTACTAAGGAACAGATTGTCATAACAGAGAATTCTGATACTAGATTAAAAAGAAAAACTAAGCAGATGGGCACTGAAAAAGATTTTCTTCATATGTGTCCACTAATAGTAAAATAAAGAGAATCCCTAAATATTGCATGTAAATAAGAGGATGCAAAGCAAATGTTTATAGAATTACTTGCAGCATGAAGAACTGCATTAAAATATACAATTACATACATGGGAGTGTGGGAAATACGCTTCTTCTCTTGATTTTTCCTGATACATGTGTGTTTCTGCTGAGACTTAAGGGAGAACCTCCAGTAGAATTCTGCCTTCCTGGTCTAGTGTTCATTGGCACATTGAAGCTCTCCCAGACTCCTATTGTCCTATTGCAACTTCCCTGTTAAAGTTTACCTTTCTTATACACTGCTGGACAATGGGGCGGCAGAAATTCTTTCTGAACACCTATCCAAGAAAACAGTTGCTGCAGCCGCTCAAAACAAACAAAAATTAGCCCTCTTAGGGAAATGGAAAAAGATGGAGACGTTTAGACTTCACCTGTCATACATTTATTCAGGACAGGTGTAGAATCTGTGAAATGATAATAAATGCACCACAGACATAGAATTGGTTGTCTAAATTCAAATTCTTGAATTGCTCAACAGCTAGCAGATAAGGAAAACATTTCTCACAGATACCAAGTAGAGAACTGGCCACAGAGTTTACTTTACAAGATGTCTTTCAACTGCGGTGTTTACTATGCTTGCTAGGGGACTTTTGCAAACAGAGAGCAGTGATGCATTTTGGTTACCATAAGACCTGGGGGGTTGTCTTGCTGAAATATATTAAGGAATATTGAATGGCCCGAGGTATTTGGGGCAATGCCACCTGTCTGCCCAAAATGCCTATAGTGCCCTATTGAGAGATATTGCTTTAGACTATACAAATGATTATACAACTAATGAATACCTCTAACAGAAGATATCATATTCACATCTTCTCTACAGATGAAGATAGAAATTTGGACCAAGATAGAAATTTCTTGGTCCAAATTCCAAATTCTCAAAAGAAGCAACTAGGTTACTGACTTATTTTCTTTCAGGATTCACCTCTTTTCCAGTTACTTTGGCCAAGGAGCAGAGACACACTCAAATACAGTTGTAGAATGTGTTGACCATGAGAGGACATTTCCAGAAAATCAAGGGTAGAGGGGTGAATGAGGAGCAGAGCAGATAAGCAGATAAAAATAAGTAAAAGTTGTTTTTCTTTAAAATTTATCATGAAATGACCAAAAATGCTGCTCATAAAACTAGTGAATAATATTCTCAATTCTGAGATAGTCATGAATGAAGATATGGGTGGGTGTTATCCACAGGTAACTAAAAAGCATAGTTGACACAAAGAAAGAAGTAGACTTTTCATTACCTAGTCAATAGGAAAAAAAGAAATTTACAATACCCATTACCCCAGAGACAATTCCATGTTAAAAATTAAAAAAAAAAATTATCTTTCTATTCATCTCAGTATATTAATTAGTATTTGAAGCAATTATGTTAAAGAATTTACAGATACTATTTATGATTCTCAAAACAACCTTACAAAGTAAAAAAATGCCAAAATCACACGTATAAAACTGACATTATCAGGATTTAAACTCAAGTCTAGCTGGCATCAAAACTGGCCCATTCTCTCTCTAATACCTCACTCCAGTTTCCCAAATCCTATATCCCCTTGCTGTTATATTTTATCCCAATTAATTACATGTAGTTATTTACACACGTGCATGCATGCATATACTTTAATAAATTCCATAGATTTTATTTATCACACTATCTCCGTAGACAAGAAAACGTAAACCTCTGTATTTAAATGAGAATCACCCACTAGTAAGCATTAATTGTTCTGAGTACTTTTTAAAGCAGCATTGGCACATTTTCACCACTAGGGTGCACTGAAGTAGCAATTTACTAGGCTGTCATAAAGAGTTAATGAAGTTTCTCTAAAAGGTTGTTCCTTTCCAAGGAATAATCACCGGGATATTATTATTTAATAAATTATTGATGACAGGGTTTGTGACATTCGTTGATGATGACCTTGTTTGGATGAGCTTTTATATCTTTTGATTGTCTCGAATACCAAGAAGACAGCTTCTACATAGAAAGGATCTGCATGATTACTTTGCCTACCTGCGATGACTCTTAACTATACCTATATAAGAAGTAAATCAATTTTTTCTCCCAATAAATCAATTTTGATGAATGGCAGCATACTGTTCTTTTGTTTTCAAACTGCTATTTAATAAATTTAACTGCCATGCCAATATTTTTTTAACTTTTTTCTTCTAAGATGTTTTATGCACCTGACTTAATAGAATAATATTCATTAGCTCTATTCGGTATTTATAAATCACCTGTATAAAGCCTGTGTGTGTGTGTGTGTGTGTGTGTGCATGTGCATGTGTAACTGATATAAATACACCAATGTGTGAAAAAGTAAGTAATATGTTTATATTCTACCTCAAATGTGATACCATTATTTAATGGGTCATCAGATTTCCCTGAAAAACAAGTGAAAGGCACCTGTGTTAAATATTTTTTTACCTTATACAAAGCTCCAAAAATTGTATAAATTCAGAGACTGCTGTTCACTGCAAACATGAACTGTGCAGTTGGATAATCTAACAGCCATGGGCTACAGCCCTGATCTCATTTCATTATTATTATTTATAGTAACATATTATTTAGTTGGTGTCAAGAGGCAGAGACTTTACAGAGACAAAGACAGTTTATTTCTTCAACAATTATTTCTTAAGTACCTACTATGGGTCACACATTTTGCTACACTGTGCTTAGGAAGTGTTATGAGTAACAGATATGTTTTCCCACCATCAGGGACCATACGATTTTTTTAAAAATCTACTCTAGCCATAAAACAAAACAAGCAAAATAACTTAACAAAATAGTTTATCTGTAATTGAATAATGTTTCATACTGATTAACTCTCCAAGATAAACTACTTACAAAATACATTTCTATATCATTGATTTATTATATAACAGTGTCAGTTATTAAAAAGTTGAATATTGAAGAATGTCTACCAAAAAAAGTTTGAATTTGGAATAGTTCATTTTAAATTTGTCCTATCGCTGTTAGATAACCAGAACAGCTGTTTATTAAAGGTGACAACAATGAAATAAACAATGTCATCTGCATAAAAAAAAAGGCAGGGACCTCTATTTGTTTGTTGTATTATTACATTTTGCCTTGATTTTCTTTCCACATTAGGTCAAAGAATTTGGCTTACAGAAATAAAATTAAGTTCTTAGCCCCAAAGAACATTTTCTTTACCTCTTTGCTTCAGAAACAACCTATTCCTGCACTTGGATCTATGGCAGGAAAGGGAAGAATTCAAAAAAGTGAAAGAAAGTGAGAGGCACACAAGCACAGCATTTTTATATTCTCTTAGTGATTCATGCCTCAATAGCACTTTTTATGATAAATGTATTTAATTTTCATAGTTTTTAATCTAATACTTTTTATTTATTTCAAAATAATATCAATCATTTACAAATACTTTTAATAGATATAGTTCCTCTTTTTTGGAAAATAAAGATTTTCGATCCAGGTTGTTGAGACATCCTCTTCTTGATGATGTAGTTCTTAACTTCCATCAAACATGTGCCAAGGGCTATCATATATGATGCCACATTAGGACGCACACAAAAATCAGGCACATCCTATGCTAATTGGGAGGTCACTAGATTTATCTACGCCATGTCTCACCTTTTCTTTCTGTATCACTCTGACTCTTGAGTTAAACTCAGCTGGAGGTGGAAGAAAGGAGCAAATTTATAAAATGATCATATAAAGTGTCAATGACTTCTAGCAGCCTAATTTATTCTCTACATAGTTTTGCTCAAGGCTATTTGAATTTTATATAAAGATACACAGATAAATGGTTTAACCCAAACAGATTAAGTTCTAATTGTAAAACTTGAGGCACTGTGATAGGGAAGGAAAATGTATTTGAGTACCAAAGCCTTCCTGGCACTAATCACAAAAGTATTTATATAATAACCCCCTATTTCAACACTGTAAGATGCAGCAAACTCTACAAAATCTTGTCTCAGACTACAGGACTATAAGACAGGCAGCACTAATGTTCACAGCATCATTTATTCTTACATCAAAGGTGCAAAAAAACCCCACATTAAACAAATGGGATTGTATCATAGACATCATATTCAGGTCAAGAATAAGTGCAATTCAGGTGTGGTCACATCTGTTGCCCTGAAGCTTAAAGGTGTATTGTAATTTAAGGAGTTGCCCACTCATAATTCAGCTCAGATTACTGCAAAATTATTAGAACAAATGGAGAGGAGTGAAAATCTGCTGACATTTGATAGCCATTTTTAAGGCTCTCCTTCTTTGATTGTTATTTTCAAATCATAGCAACATGACATCCAATGACTACAGATCTTTTTTTATTATTGTTATTACTATCATCATTATTATAATTTTAAGAGAACTCACTAGACAATTAATGGAGCAAAAATCTTCTGTTTCTGTGCTACGCTTATCAGCCAATCTGCTTTTATGAGAGCAGGATACATTCCCTATATTTGAACATTTTTTATGCCAACCAGTTTGCTCACTTTGGTTACTATTTTCATTTTGTCCCCAGGCACAGTAATGGCCTCATGCACACCATTATCATTGCTATAATTCCTTTAGAGTTTGAAGAAAACTGAAATATAGCCCCCTTATTTTATATGTGCATGAACTGTGGCCTAAGCCAAAAAGAGGTTAATGAATTGTTCAGAACTCTTGAATTTTAGTTTAGTGTTGCCTTTTCACACCATAATGCCTGCAAATTTGGCTCATTAGTCTCATTATAAGTTGATAAGAATTCTGGAATTTTTACATAATAAACTAGCAGAAACTGGCAGAAGTTAAAATATTCTGTTTAATAGTTAGAGATGCTGAACCAATAGGCATTTATGAAAAGAACAAGGCAAAAATGATACTAACCAAAGTTTTAAGGTTAAATGTCCTAGATATAATAGGATAAAGATTTTCCTTGTTAATTTTCAGAATAAGACTGCAGAAATTCTACATGAATATGTTATTTTTCTACAGCATATCTCTGGAAAGGAATATGCCATTTATATTGGGAAAAAAAGAAAGCCAGTTTTAAAAATTTTCAGAAAATTAATTTAAAGATTTAGGAAAAGCAAATGAAATAACTGAAATTTTCATAAATTTCATTTGGCAGGAGAGCTCCTACCCACAGGAACTGTGGTCTTTTCCCATGTTTCCTTTTAGACCAGTCAAACTTTCGGTACAAGTCACATTGTGAACTTCCAGGGATGGTGACATCTACAGGATGCACACAAAAAAAGGATGCATGAAAAGTTATTACCATTCCTATCTTCCAACACAGAGGCATCAGAGCAGGCAGAGGAAATTAGATCCATAACTGTAATTAGGGCAAATGATAGAGCTCTGCTAATTGTCCTGCATGTCCTTCTATGTGGAACATGAGTAGTGATTGGATAAAGAAGGAGAAATAACACCAATCACAAGTTTATCATATGTCAAACACTTTACACATGTTAATTCATTCATTTTATCACACCATTGATATCATCATCCCCCTCTAAAAAGAAAGAGTAAATAATTTGCTAAAAGTGGCACAGATAGGAAATGATTGCTAGATTTAAAATTTGAAAATGTTTGTCTGGCTTCTAGCCTATTTTCTTTTAGTTATAGCATATGTTCTCCACTCTGAATTAAATGAATGTAATTATTGGCAGCTATATATATGAGTAATACATGTAAGTTTATGATATCACACTACAAGTTGTGTGTGTGTGTATACGCAGATATATGCAGACTGTTCTATTAATAACATTGACTTTCCCCCTTAGTTCCTGGATTTCGACCAGTTACTCTTATTTCACATGTAGTAAGAAAGAGCTTTGAAACTTAATCCTTTAATTAGACCCTGACTTAGGAAATATTTTTGAACTGCGCTTAGCGTGTGATAAAATATACATGATAAAGGACAACCAGAAAACAGTGATGCTGTGAAGTTTCAGCAAAAGCTGAGAAGAGTTAAAAACTGGAAGACGAGACAGCATCCCAAATTATTTTTATAATGTTACAACATTAATTTTGAAGTGGCTTTCCAATTTGCTTAACACACCTGCATTCAATTTTTTGTACAGAGTTATATTTCAGTTCAAACATAAGTGATATTCGAATGGTCCACATGTCTTCCCCATTTCATTCATGTAGATAACCCAGAGTTGAATATAGTCAAATATATTGAAGGAAATACATTCAATGCACCAGTAACAGTTAATATAAACACAGATAAAAATGCAGAGAAAAAATACCTAAAAGACATTAGAATGCAATAATGACTGAAAAAAACAATTACGATAGCCTTTACATATTCCTAAAATGTGTCATTTTGTGTGGATTTTCAAAAGCTCATGAGTAATAAACTATATGCCCTCTAATTTTATCTATAGTCAGACCAGATTGGAATAAAATATAAGTTGTATAATGCCTAGATATTTCAAGGAATGATATACTGCAGATAGGTAAAACCAAATAGCATTCAGAAGTTAATCCAATATTAAAGGACCACCATTTCCTGCAGAGTGAAAACAAAGAAAGAAGATTTGCAAAAAGGCAAAGTAAATAAAATGACCACTAAATCTATTGATAATATTGTTAAGACAATATGATACGCTTTAATGATTAGTTGTATAAGTATGGTTTCTTGGCCATATAGGAAAAAAGAGAAAAAGAAGGTCAATAAACATAATCATGCATGCTATATGAACTAATGTTTTAGAAGTAGAAAGAAAACTTAATGGGAACCATTATAATTGTAATAGGCAACTAGCTAATCCTACCAATGATTCGCCAATTTCAGCATTAGTATTGAGAACTAAATTCTGACCCAACAGTCAATGGTCCTAATAGCACTAAAACCATTGCATTTCAAATTGCATTTTAGTTTTATGCCCCATTAATTGAACACTTATATTAATTTTTAACATTAGACTTAAGTTCATTGTAGAATCATATGCACAGTTTTGCTGGCATTGCAGTAGTTCTTTTTGTGATTTTTTTTCCTACAATGAATTATTACTCCATAAAATGGAAATGTTTCCTAATTAAAAATCAATTGAGAGATACCAGAAGAAAAAAGATTAGGCCAAAAAGAACCTTCATGATATTAGGAAAAGGTGATAACACCTTAGATGTGGAAATAAAAAACTTGGGAAAGGAGAAGGATATTCAAACAGGACATTCTGAAGAGGGATTAGATGATGTTTCATATCTGGCTTATACTATCAAAGACAGTATCCCTACCTCAAAATGCAGAAAATGTCTTCATAATGTTAATACAAAATTATATATTTTGGAAACATGTTTGCCAATTTTTTTGCAAGCATGTAGCCTGCATCCTGGCAACTGATCAGATTCTCTACATTTTATTTAAGAAAACATGGGGCAAAATATTTGAGTCTATATCATTGACTCATATTTGTACTTTAATTAAAGGTCTCTAATAAATGCATATCAAAGATGAAATTATTTTAAATTGCTTTTGGCACCTAAACAGATTTGGCTGTCATGCTACTACTGATAGTGAAACCACTTGTTTTTCACTTGCTTTTCTTTTTGTGTTTTGTTTTTGTTCATTTATTTAATAATACAATTAAACTTATGCATTCCTGCCTTATAATATCCTATCAAGTTCAATTAGCTATTTCATGAAAATGCATAATCATAAAAGTACACAGTTAGTGATATTAGTAAATCAATATATATTTTTTTCCTATAACTTTCCAGCACAACAACCCTGGCTTAGGAGACAGGCGAAATGAGTATGTTCAGTAATGTTAGTCTATATAAAAATATCTCAAGAAGCTAGGTCATTATCATTAGCCATGATAAGAATGTCTCCTGGGATGTGTAAGTCAAAAGAAAGTTTATGTGGCAGAATAATGTAAGGAAACTTACAATAGTGCCTGCCCACAAACCATGCAATTTGGAAACAGCCAAGAAACAAAACCATAGAGGAGGAGGGATAAATACAACATGTATTAGGGGTTATTATGCCACTACAAAGATTCAATATGACCCTGGCAATATAGCAAAAAATAGTTATGGAAAAGAAGCTATTTCTTATGCTCAGTAGCTAATTTTCAAACATATGTACCTGTATTTGAAACTTTGAGCATTTCACACATTTTTCTGTATCTGAAAAAAAAATGGATCCAGACTGATATTGTGTATCAATATAGCTGAAAACAGTTAATATAAAGGTAGCCAAAAGCAAAGTTCAATAAGAATTCTAGAAAAGGATATTATTATGATTGCTGATGTATACTTCTGATGTATACTTTGCTCATAATTTATTATTCCATTTTCCTAGACAGAATGAAATATCTTTAGTAATATGATTTTATAACATTTTCAATTAAATAAAAAGCTAGATTAAAGTGTTTAGATAAAACTGTAGGTATAATTAAAAACTTTAAAAATAATACATAACTCCATTTTGATAATATATATCTTTCAATATCTAACAGTTAATTAAATCTTCTTTTCATATAATTTACAATAAAAACATTGTACATTTCCATTTTAAAATGTTCAAGGGCATTAGATCTATGAAAATAACAAATATATTTTAATAGTCTATTCTGGGAAATTAAAAAAATATATATCCTTCAGGACAAAGGTATTTAATATAAGGTGACACTTGAAAAGTACATAAAATTTTCTTATCCATATTAATATACATATGAACCAGGAAATATCTAAACGTATTGATAAGATTTGAAGGGGAAAGAATGTTAACACAGTAGTGGTAGTACAAAAGTTCTTATCTTCCAGTCCATAATTCATATATTATGACATATTGAATATATAATACAAATATATCTTCCCACTTGTGGGCATTTGACTGGGACTACCACATTTTATATATATTTAAAGAAAACAATATGAGAATTCTGGAGACAGGTTTAAATTATATTCGACAGACTAGTGAATAGACAACCAAAATAGTGGCTGTAATAACTATACTTTCAACGTTGGTATGATCATATGGTCTAATTTATGTTGGAGATAGAATATTTATAATTACTTAACCCATTTTAACAGGCATACATAACACCAAATTTCAAAATGCATGCTTTTTTTCTTTTCTTCTTTTTTTTTTTTTTAACTTACTGCTTTGTAAGTTCTCTTTTGTCCAGCGTGTTTCCGAATTTGTTCTCCATTTGGCCCTGTTTCCACATGCATCGAATAGATAATGTCAAAGAAATCTTCGACTACAGCTACTCGCCGTAAAGACAGCTTCTCATCTACCCCTACGCCATCCTGGAAACAAAACAAAACATAAAATTAATAAAGTAATTTGCATTTAACACACAAATTTCATGAAAGCAAAATGTTTTGATAACCTGAAACATTATCTAGATAGAAAACTTCAGAAGTTCATAAATGAATATCTCACCATTTTATGTATTACTTACATACAGAACTTTAAGGAACATGAGGAACATTTGGCATAGATAATATTGAGTAAATCATGCTTACCTGTCAATTCCATCTTTTACGTTTTTATAATGGCTTACTTTTAGCCATCAGTATAACATTCTTAAGTTATTTTAAAATACATTTTAAGCCCCAGTATTATTGTAATAATTTTATTCTAGATGTTTAGTCATTCATGCAACCAATATTTATTGAGTTGCTGTGTCTTAGAAGTTGTAATTTGAGAAATGAAAAAAAATAATACAGAGTCTTTATGCTCAAACATTGTATAACCTAGGAAAGGAAATGCATCTCTTATGTTATCAGTATTGGACAGAGGGACAATATGTTTTAAAGGTTAAAAATGTGAGCTCTAGGAATGATGTGTGAAATTATGTGTGAAATGGGGTCTTCTACTCAAAACTGCATACTTTGTGCAAATCACTTAAACTTCTCCAAATTTCAGTTTTCTCAACTACAAAATAGCAATAATAGAGCCCAGTTCACAGAATTGTTGTGAGAATTAAATAAAATAATGTATGTAGAGGATGTAATCCAAGGTTTGGCAAACAGTGAACTCTCAGTAAACGGTGGGTCATTTTAATGATAATGATAAAAAATATGCAAAGTACTATGGGAATTCAGAGAATAAAGATATCACCTCCTGCTTAAGCAGCTTCTTGGAAGAAATATAATTTGACATAGGTGGGAGCTGAATCAGGGAAAAAGCCATGGTGGTGGAAACTGTAACAGAGAATTTTCATGGATGATAGACAGGAATAGGAAGTAAGTTTGGAATGAGACAATAAAGAAAGTTAACCTTACCTGGCTGCAACATGAAAGGGATTCCTGCTTGAAAACACGTGCACACGCACACACACACACACACACACGCACACACGCACATGCACGCACACACACACATACACAGTGTTCCTATTTGGGCTCTGAGACATATCTGAAGCAAAATGACACAGCCATTAATGTTGATATACAGCACAAGAGACTGATTAATCTGAGCAAAATCATTACGTAGTGAAATCGCAGGAGCCTCTTTGAACAGCAACCCCAGCTGACTGCAAAACCAAAAGCAAGTCACCTAGTGCTTCTTGTTTGGCTTTTATTTGTTTTTCTGATTCACAATGGGCCTTGTACGTAGTGGTGGCTATAGTAACATACTGAAATAATTATATATAGGAAATCCCATGATAGGCCAAGCAGCCAGGCATCTCACTGCTGTTCAATTTGAAGTGTTCCCTTGCAAATTATCTGTGATGCATGTTGTTCCTCTTTAGGCTTTGGACCTTTCTTACATCTCTCCTTAAATATCTCAACTCATCTCTTCTATACTGGGTACCATGAATAATGTGTCATTGCCTTGTGTGCAAGACCAATATATAGCGAGAATACAGACGCATGCAGCAAAGCAGTGACCAGCCTGGGAAAATGTTGCAGCTTAGAGGACAGTGCCTGGGAAAGCACAATTTTAGATGCTTCCTATCCCTTATATCCTCTGAGAATATCCACTTTTCCTATACTGGAAACCCAAATTTTAATTCTATCCACCAGTAAAAACACTCATACGACTTTGTCTTCTTTCTACCTCGCCATAAAATTTGTACTGTCTCCTCTCAGTTCTTTCACTGAATAACCAGAAATATAGTAATTGTGTACAGTTAGTCTGTATTTTATTGGTTCATGTGAATAAATATATATTTATTCCCTGATTCATTCACTTGTTCATTCATTCATCCAGCTAAACACTACAGGGATGTATGAATCACGACCTATTTATTCATTTTATAAACAAGTATTCAACAAGGCCCAAATATTGCCAAGCCCTCTGCTAGTTGCTGGAGTTATCAAAGTGAACAAGACAGATAATCAAGCTTTTTATGGAGCTTACACTCCAGTGCAGAAAATAGATATTGAACAAATGATTGCTAGAGTGGCATATGAAATTCTATACTTGATCTTAGCCAAAAGGCTGAGAAGCATTCACATGAATTTCTTATGGCTTGTGTAACAAATTGCCACAAAATGAGTGGCTTAAAAAAAGAGAAATTTATTCTCTCATAGTCCTGGAGGCTACAAGTCCAAAATCAAGATGTCAGCAGAGCTGCACTCCCTCTGAACGCTCTAGAAGTACATCCATTCTTTGCCTCTCCCAGCTTCTGGTGGGTGCCAGCATTTCATGACTTGAGGCTGCATCACATTGCTTTCTTCTCTTTTATGTATCTCTCCTCTGTGAGCCTCTGTTTTATAAGGACCCGTATTATGGCATTTAGGGCTTAGTCAGATAAACTAAGGTAATCTTCTCAAGATCCTTAACTTAATTATATCTACAAAGATCCTTATTCCAAACAAGGTAACATTTATAAGATCCAGGAATTAGGACTTGGTATACTTGGGTGGCCATTATTCAACCAACTATAAGTGGCATGTATTAGAGCACAGGAGGCATAAATTGCGCTATGGGAGCATATATTTGAAATGCTTCACAATCATTGCTTAACAGTCAACATTCTTTCAAGAAATCAGAAGTTAAGTGCTTATCAAAATAATATTTAAACCACATATATTGGGGAAGGGAAATGCTCTATTATCCTTCTATTATGTGAACCTGCTTACTCTTAACTATGATTCAAACTCAATGCACACCTACACTCTATGATTAAAACTCAAAAATAGCTTTGGAGATTGGGCCTATAATATAAATAAGCCTATAATATAAATATAAATATTTATATAAATATAAATATTTATTCAGAGTAAGACAATAAGGAGTAATTAGGTCATTTAGAAATGGGACAAAATATATTCCATGAGTTGGAGCTCACCAAACTCTAAGTAGCAAAAATGCAAAGAAATTCATAAGTAGATACATTATAGAAATATTGAAAGACAAAGAGAAAATCCTGAAAGCAACAATAGATAAATAATCCACCACATATAAGGAAACCCCAATAAGACTAAATGTTAACATCTCAAAAGAAACAATGGAAATTAGAATGCAATGGGGTGACATATTCATATTGTTAAATGTAATACACTGTCAACCAAGAATCTTATAGCCAGAGAAAACTATCTAAAAATTTAGGTGAAATAAAACTTTACCAGATAAACGAAATTGAGAGAACACAATGATAATAGACACAATTTACAATAAACGCTAAAGGAAATTCTTTAAGCTGAAAATAAGTGATGTTAGCCAGTAATTCAGATTCACATGAAAATACCAAGAGCTCCAGTAAAGGAAAACATAATGTAATATAATATAATAATGTAAATACAATATAATTGCATAGCTATTCTTTTCTTGAATTATTTAAAAGGCAACCAGGTAAAACACTATGCAAATAATTATATTATTGGGATAATAACATATAGGAATGCAATATATTTGATAACAGCAGCACAAAAGAGGCAGGAATAAAACTATATTGAAGTTTGAAGTAAGAAAATGACATATGATGTTGATGCATATGCACATATAAAAAGAAAGAAAACTAAAAAGGTTAAATAAGATAGTATTAAAAAAAACCCTATAAATATACACTCTTGTACTTTCTTCTCTCAGCTTCTTCAAAAGACATAAAATTCTGACAATACTTATAACAATATATTGTATTTTAATCATATATATGTGTGCATATGTGTGTATGTATCTATCTTTCTATCTATCTATCTATCTATCTATCTATATATATATATATATATATATACCAGTTCTATGACTGATGAGTGAATGATATATTCGCTGAACTCAGTGAATATTTTATATAATAGTCTCTGTGGTCAACCACTGACACAAAAAGCCTCAGAGAACAAGAACTCAAAAAACTAGTTAATCTAATGTGATGCTTGAAGGTACTATGAAAAATATAGCTACTATTGGAAAAACTTTACATTAAGGCTGTAGCAAAACTAATCAAATTTATTCATTGAGTCTGTGGTAGCCAGTCTGTCCTCAGCAAAATGAGTGGTTTATTTAATGTTTTATGTATTATATTAACACATTAAAATGATATTGAAGGAAATAAAAAGTTAAGCTAAAAAATGAGTCACATTTAACTTTCTGCTATCTTACTATTTGCCAGTTGGTGAGAAAATACATATACACATAAAAATTTAAGGCAATCATATGAAATCGATAAATGAGAGACACTATGCTTAGAGATTCTAACATTATTATAATAAAATCATAATACTTCTGTTAAAAAGACTGACCTGCAGTTGTACACATCTCTTTTTGGCCTTATTGGATCTATTTGGAAGATACTATTTCTGAGTTTCAAATTTACTTCTTTTGAAATTCCTGACTCCCATCTGTATAATGAAACCAGACAAGAACTGATACAGAAATAACCACATGGGGTAGATCTCTCTCCAGCAATCCTTCCTGACTCCCATTCTCCACAGGAAATGTATCTTCCTGGGAGGTAATATGGCAAGAAATGAATAGACAAGGACACTGGTATGTCACTCAAGCATACTATTCAGAACAAAACAGGGCAGTTTGCATGAATTTTCCACTTAATTAAAAATAATATTTGAAAGTAAAAAGTTTGATATATCAAATATAACATCTACTGAAATAATTTTTATTTAAATTGTAATAGAATATTCAAACTAAGGTCAATATAGAACATTTGCCAGCTAGGACTCAATGAATGAAAATAGTTACCGTCTTTCCTTCCCAAGTCCAAGTGTTATGAATCAGATATCCTAATTGGCAAAATCATCGTCATAAAGTAGTTGATGTAATAGACAGCAATTTTAGTAAAATATTTAAAAACAAAAGCATCATGAAGAGCTGCCAATTTATAAACAAATAAAACAATGACATAATTTAAAGAGGAGATAGTAAAATAAATATACACTTCTAACACTCAATTTTCAAGAGTCCTAAACTCAAGAATTTACAGAGAACATCTGTAAATAATCTAATTTTTAGCAACATCTGTGAGGCTCTACTGAAACTGAAAATGTGCAAATATTACACTCTTATTCAAGCAGAATGGGCTAATTTTCAAAGTGGTCATGTGCAGCCTTAAATTATGTTTTTAGTTTTAGGGAATATCATGCCATTTGACCCTCAAGGTTTCAGTTTACACATATATTTAAAAACAAATAGACAACAACCACAAAACACCGGGTTGACTAATTTATAAGAAGCTTTCCAAGTACAAATCTTTGATTTTATGTGATTACTGAAGAAATTAATCCTAATTATATGTAAAATAGTATGTTTACAGCCCAAATTAATAATTTTTAATCTGCAGGATTCTGAAACAGTTTCCAATGTGTTTGAGTTACTATTTTTTTAAAAAAGGAAAAGAAAACCATAACTTGTAGAATTTTAAGTGGACAATATTTTAGGGAAAAGAAAAAATAGAACGAAGCAACAGTAGCATAAAGAGAAAAATGAAGTATTTCAACTTAAAATACTTCAACTTAAAAGATATATTTCTGCAAAAAGGAAACCTATACAAAATTTGTTAACTCTGTACCAGAAATTCAATTGCAAAAACAGAGAAAATTTAATTCTACTCTTTCAAAACTGATGATTTACCCAAGAAAAAATATCGAATTCCAAGTTTATGTTTTTTCAATGAGAAGGTAATTACAATTATTTATACAGAAAATTCGCCCTTTTTCCAGCACAAACAAAAGTCCACATTACTAGGATTCCAGTCCCTGCCAGCACAAGGAAGACTGAGAAAACACTGCTTGGCCATATATTCAGATGCCAGCAAAGTTAGTTTTATTTGTCAGATATTATCTTATACTAGGCACTTTTTACCACTTCCCTGACACATGATGCTGCTACCCTTATAGGACAAACAGCTTTCAATTTTAAGGCATTGAAAACCAGTTACATAATATTTCAGCGGCATGTTTCTTGGCCTTTTCATTATTTCACTGAATTAGCACCTATTACATAATTTATGTAGCAGCTAAGAAAATAGTAACTAAACTAATTTTTTCTTCCTGAAAACTGAATTGTTTAATATAAATTTAGGATTCATCTGAAGATTTAATCATTTGAGCTCTCTCTTTCGGTCACAATTGTGGCTAATTTAGTATTTGGCTGTGATTGAGAAGTACAATTGCATCTTCCCTTAACTATGAGTATAATGATTATGTAAAAGAGTAGTAAATCCCCTTTTATACCTTTGGGGCTGAGAACCAGAGCAAGGCAAATAAAAATGAGGTTGAGAAATGCTAATATTCACAGCAACTTTAATGATTAAAAAAAATAGGTCAAAAGATGTATAGTGCCCATGGCCAAAACCTATCATGCATGAGTACATTTGGAAAGGAATGCTAAAAGCATAAAAAAGTCTTTTAAAGCCTTTGGAATTAAGAAGTCAATCTTGTGAATCATAATCCCCCCACCAAAAAAAGGAACTTTTATTTTGGGAAAATTCTAGGAGTAGTAACTTTATTAGGGCACATGTGGCAGCAAAGTAAGAATTTTTGTCCTTAATACAAGGCAAGGAATTAAAGCCTAGGAAGAAAGATTATTCTTCACTTCTAAATTTATCAGAACTACAATTGAGTTTCCCTGGGAAGGAAACCTGAAGATTTAGCAAGTAAGGTCTGTGAGACAGATCTATATCAAAACTGTTATCATACTTCTCTATGTTTGTAGTGCTAAATAATATTTCACTGTATGCCTATGCCACAACTTGTCCATTTTCCAGTTGATACACATCTAGGTTGATTTCAGTTTGGCGCTATTTTGGAAAAAGCTACTATTGTATTTTAACTTGTCTCTTAAGTATAAAATATTCTCTATACAATGAACTCATTAAGAGAAGATGCTTGGTGATAATTATTTTAAAAATTTAATACTTAGAATAGTCCTTGGTATATAGTAGGTGATCAGTAAATGTCAAATTAAAATATAATTTGTGTCTCTGTAATGTGGTTAATTTGTAGAAGCTCCTTGCCTGGAAGTTAGTTCATGCTCTAAGTATTGAGAAGTGATACTGCTTTACGCCTCTCTGAAGCAAACAGTCATATTCCCCTTTTTACTACCCAAGTTGCCTTGGGGAATTTTCTTATATTTGGTTTTCTCATCTTAAATATGAAGATAACTATTAATATATAATTTATCTGTTTTGCTTTAATGTAGGATTAATTGAATATTGCCTAGAATTTAATAAGCACTTTATTATACACAATGTGTACCTTTGAAATAACTAAGTCTGCTACATAGAAAGAGTGTTGAGAATAGTGCCCTCAAACTATGTGTGCAAAAAGTCAAAGTCATCAAGAATGGCCAACACAATATTAAAAAAGAAGAAAAGTCAGAAGACTGACACCACCCAATTTTAAGACTTACCATAAAGCAGCAATAATCAAGACAGTGTGGTTATTGACAAACGAACAAACAGATCAGTAAAACAGAATGGAGAGCTCAGAAATAGACCTATGTAAATAGATTCAACTTATCTTTGACAAAGGAGCAAAGGCAATACCATGGAGAAACAGAGAAAAGATAGTTGCAAAAAATGGAGCCAGAACAAGTGGACATCCATGTGCAAAAAAGAAAAAAGAAAAGAAAAGAAAAGGAATGTAGATACAGACCTTACATCCTTCAAAAATAAATTAACTGAAAATGGATCATAGACCTAAATGTAAAATACAAAACTATATATAATGCCCAAAAAGATAAAACAGGAGAAAATCTACATGACCTTAGGCACGAACATGACTGAATTTTAAGATGCAATACCACAGGCATGATTCATGAAAGAATTGATAAGCTGTATATCATTAAAATTAATAATATCTGCTCAGTGAAAGACACAGTTCAGAGAAAGAGAAGGCAAGCTAGGGACTAGCAGAAAATACTTGCAAAAGATATCTGATAAAAGACCATTATCCAAACTATATAAAGAACTCATAAAACTCAACAATAAGAAAACAACCTGATTTAAAGATGCACAAAAAATATGAACAGACATCTCACCAAAGAAGATATATAGATGGAAAATAGGCACATGGAAAGTTGCTCCACATGATATGTAACTCAGAAAATGCAAATTAAAATAATGAGATACCATTACACAAATATTATAATGGCCAAAATCCAAAACAGTAACAATACCGAAAGCTGGTGAGAATATGGAACAACGTGAACTCACATTCATTGCTGGTGGGAATGCAAAATTTTATAACCACACTGGAAGAGCGTTTGGCAGTTACTTACAAAGCTAAACATACTCTTACCATATGATCCAGCAAACATACTCCTTAGTATTTATCCAGAGGAGTTCAAAACTTAAATCCACACAAAAACCTAGACACAGATGTTTATAGCAGATTTATTCAAAATTGCCAAAACTTGGAAGCAAACAAGATGTCCTTCAGTAGTAGGTGAGTGTGTAAACAAACTGTGATATATCCAGACAATAGAATATTACTTAGCACTAAAAAAATGAACTATCAAGTCATGAAAACACATGAAAGAACCTCAAATGCATATTACAAAATGGAATAAGCCAGTCTGAAAGGGCTACATACATTATGATTCCCACTATGTGACATTCTGGAAAAGATAAAACTATAGAGACAGTAAAAGGATCATTGGTTGCTAGGGGTTTGGGGGAAGAAGGGATTAACAGGCAAAACAGAGGATTTTTAGGGCAGTGAAACAATTCTGTATGATACTATCTTGGTAGATACTTGTCATCATCGTACTTTTGTCACGACCAGTAAAAAGTACAACACCAAGAGTGAACTCTACTGTAAACTATGATCTTTGAGTAATAATGATGTGTCAATGCAGGTTTATCAATTGTAACAAACGTACCACTCTGGTGGGGGATATAGATAGTGGGGCACGTTATGAGCCTGTGATGGTAAGAGGTACGTGAGAACTCTGAACTTTTGCTCAATATTGCTGTGAACCTAAAGTCTATCTAAAAGCACAGGGGGAGGCATGAATTCCTTTCGAAAGTGAAAGCCTTGCTTTTCTGTGTTGCAACAGTGGAAAGTTATTCAAGTGAACTAAAAACCTGTTCGAGGCATTTTTGTAACCAAGCTTGGTCAATTTTTAAAAAATTGAAAATTCACATAAAATTAAAATATAACAACAAAAAATCTTATCCTTTTTTTGTGCATGTATCTCTAAAAAATTTTTTTCATTTTTTTCAAAACGATTCATATTGAAAAGTAAAAATCTGCCAAGGATATAAAACATTCACTTCTTTTAATATTCTTTTTAAAAAAGAAAGAAACCTTCCACTACAAAATAACTAGAAAGGATGAATGATAAGCATAGTTTAAAATACAGAGCTCTCAAAGTCGAGTGAATTTTTAGGATCTTGTGAGCAAAGGGCCATAAATCTTGAAACAAAAACCTCTTCATAAAAATAGGATCCTCAAAAAAAGGATCCACATGCAGTGCAGTGGAAAAATGGAGTAGAAGGAAATCCGCACATTTGTAAATAGACACAACATGGTGATTTGTCAAGTTTATTTGGCCATGGGTTTGGGGAAAAAAAGTCTTACCTTTTGGGGAAAGAATGGAGGAAAACTGATGGACCTCTGAGACTTCAGATTTAAGAAACACAACGAATCCCAAAGAGGATATTTCTGTTTTCAAAAATTCACACTTGAATATATTAATAGCATTATATATGAAACTTCAGATAACCACAGACTATAGTAAAAAGCAGCCAGAAAGATAAGACACATCACCCTTCTGAAACAACAGTTTGTCTGACAGCAAAGTTCCCACTAGCCACAAAGTCAAAAGGCAGTAGAATGAGAGCTTCATGATTCTGAGAGCAAATGAATATTATTTGTATAAAATCTTATAGATTTATAAATTATAGATTTGTATAATCAGATAAATTATCATTCAAGAATAAGAGTATTTTCAGGCAATAAAAACCTAAAAATAGTTATCACTCTTATTCAGGCACTTAAAGGAAATACTTTAGATACAAAATATTATAGCTTAATAAAGAGAAAAATTTATTTCTCTCTCATCTAACAGTCCAGTGATCCAGAGCCAGCATAGCAGCTCTGCCATCTGGACATGTGGCTGCCAAGGTTTCTCAGACACTGCTAAAGTTGCAGTCATCACTTCTGCTTATGTATCACTGGCCCAAACGTAATCTCACAACCACACGTAGAAGCAAGGAAGGCTAAAGAATGTAGTCAGAAGATTGGTCAAAAGCAGTCAGTCATGTGTCCAGCTATTCATAAAATCCGAAGGGTGCTTTTACTAAAAGAACAAAAACAATGAATGTTAAGAACAACTGAAAGCATCTGCCTCATTTACTAGTCAAGGCTGTCAAAAACATAGGATATGTGCAAAGACGTAAGAGAAAACACCTAGAAAAACAGGTTAAAATCCAATTAGTAGAGGCTGAGGAGAGTGACCTAATATGGTAGTTAATGAGAAGTATTTTTAATATATATTAATTAATATAATATTGTTTTATTTTTATTACTGCACAGTATTTCACAGTACAATATGCCATAATTTATTTAGTCTTTTTTTTCAAGATAAACATTAGAAATGTTTCCAGTTTTTAGCTATTAGAAATAATACGTCTACAACAATTTCTTTCATGTGTTTTGGTGCATCCATAACTCATTTCTTTTAAATACATACCCAAAAGAGTAGAATTGCTTCATAGAGTATGAGAGAGAGAGAGAGAGAGAGAGAGAGAGAGAGAGAGACAGAGTGTGTGTGTGTGTGTGTGTGTGTGTGTGTGTGTGTATCTTTTGAAAATAATGCTAAACAGTTTTCCCCAGTGGCTATATCAATTTAATGTCCCTCTTGCAGTATATGAACATTCTACTTGCTCAACAGTCTCACCAACATTTGGGATGTCAATCTTTTTAATTGTAGTCATTCTTATGGGTGTGACAGTGGTTTTAATTTTCATTTATCTGATAATTGTTGAGGCTGAGGATCCTTTCTTACATTTATTAGTCATTTGGATAGTCTCTTTTATTGATATCTCTTCTAGTCACTTGCTCAATTTTTGATTGGTTGGTCTGCCTTTTTCTTATTTATAGGAGTTCTTTATATAGTCTGAATATGAATCCTTTGCCAGTTGGTAACTTTCTTCTCAGTGAACAGCTTTCGAATTTTTTGAATGAAGAGTGACAAGAATAGCTCCATACTTTAAGAAAATTTATCTGCCATGTACATGTGAATGCTCATTAGAGAGATGTTAAAAAGATAATGTATATATTTTTTGAGAGAGATAATGAAGATCTAATTTAGACAGAGGGCAACAATCATAGAAAAGAAAGACAAAGATTGATAGAGATATTTTATAAAGAGTTAATTCATCCATTTATTCAATACTGAGAAGCCTTAATAACCGAGTTGGAAAATTGTGAGATACAGACCTCTCATGAAAGACAGTCATTACTTGATAAAACAATGCAGTAAATATTGGCCAAGTTGGGAACTCAGGAAAATTCAAACTTGCAATTACAGTCATATATCACTTAACAATGGTGTTACACTGTTAGAAATGTGTTGTTAGGTTATTTCTTCATGGTGCAAACATCATAGAGTATCCATACACAAACCCAAATAGCATAGCCTACTACACGTCTAGGCTATAGGGTATAGCCTATTGCTCCTAGGCTACAAACCTGTACAACATGTTACTGTACTGAACACTATAGGCAATTGTAACACAATTTCATTTGTACATTTGTGTATTTGCATTTTTGTGTATTTTTATATCTTAACATAGAAAATGTATACTAAAAATATGGTATTACAATCTTATGAGACCACTGTCATATATACCATTAGATCTTGACCGAAATGTCATTATGCAATGCATGATTGTGCTGAGGAGTGTTAACTATGGAGTCAGCAAGACATAAAGATCACCGAGTCACAAGTCCCAATTTTTCCAAATATAAAGACATTCTATTATTCTTGCCAAGATTAAAAACTCCATATCCATTTTCTTTCTAATCACTCTAACAAGGAAAAGCAATGACATAAGGCAGGCTCAAAAAAAAAAAAAGGATTAAAAAATCAGAAAGGAACAGAAAATGCTTTCCTAAAGGAAGATCTTCCCAAGAAGGGAGATTTGAGGAGCAGCTATCCTAGATTTCTGTTTGTCAGAATATTTTCCATTTTCTCCCAGGCTAGCCATGATGTCCTTCCTCTTCTGATTCTTAGTCTTACTAATAAGTTAGAAGTGAAGGCTGAAGAACTTCCTTGAGTTATATTAAAATGTTTATCAAAGTGAGTTCTTGAGTCCTGTCATTATCATGAGGACCATCATCAACTAAGATTTATTAAGCACGTACCATATACTCTGTAATATATGCACTATTTAATCCATGTAAAGTCCTGTAAATAAGCATTATTACTACTATTCCTATTCTGCAGCTAGAGAAAATGTAACAGAAAGGTTAAGCAATTTGCCCAAAGTGACACCGCTCATAAGTCATGGAGCACAGATATGAACCAAAGCAGCTTAACTCTGGAGTACGCTTTCTTAATTATTGTTCTCTAGTTTCTCCTCATCAGATATCATGTAACTATCATTGACAGTTAAGGCCCTAAAAAAATAAGAAAAATAACAACTACGATTTAGTGGTAAAGGCTTAGGATGTGGAAAGCCCCATATGGCATGGAGTGCTCTAAGGACGGAAATGAGCCTGAGGCACAACAGTGGGTGATAAAGACAAAAGACAACTAAACATACCTCATGTCTGTTCACTAATCTCTCTTTCCATTTCCACACCCCTATCATCACTGATCTGGATCACTTCCACAGTCTTTAATCTCCTTCGCACTTCCAAACTCTCACCCCTTCCAATTCATTCTCCATCCTGCAACTAGATAATCATTTAAAATTATGAAAAAGTTCATGCCACTCTTCTTAAAAACATTCAATGGCTTCCCACTGCACATAGGATAAAATCCAAACTCTTCATCAGAGCTGACAAAGACCTGCAAAATCAGTCCCCTGCCTCCTTTCCACATTCACTACACCCCACTTTCCCCTTCTCACAAGTACACCGACTTCTATGTCAGTTTCTTGAACTCAGCAAGCCATTCCCCACCACAGGACCTTTGTGACTGGTATTGTCTCTGCCTGGCCTGTTCTTTCTCCAGCAACTTAAATGTTTGGCTTCTTCTAATCCTTCATCCCAAATTAACACAAAAACTTTTTTGACCATCTTGTCTAGAGTGCTACTCCCAACATCTTTTCATATAGAACCCTGCTTACTTCTGTAGTGGACTTTAATAAAAGCTGTAATTTTATTACTTAGTTGTAAATGCATTAATCTGTCTTTCCCACTAGAATTAAGCTTTGTGACACTATTTTTCTAGCATATGGTAGATGCCAAAAAGAAAATCTGATTAGATGAATGCATAAGTCGATAAATCGATAAATGGCTCTCATGTTTCTGATCTTGGGTAACTGACCCGTGGGGCATAGGGTCATTAAGTGAGATATGAAATATAGTAAGAAAAGCCAATGTTGGATAGGAACACAGGTCAGCAAGGGGCAGGTTCAATTTGAGATGCCTGCAGGAAAGATAAGTAAAAATGCCCATGAAGTGGCTGGGAAATAGAGGCCTAGAACTCAGAGAAAAGTCTGCATAAGATAACACAGATTTAGAAGACAAAAGAATAAGATGGCAGGTAAAGCAATAGATGTGGATGAAAAGGCCCAGAAAAATATGCAGAATGAAAAAAGCAGAAGATCAAGATGCAATATATAAAAAGGAAAAGGAAAAAGTGAAAAGACTAAGAAGAAGCCTTGAAAGAGGTCAGAGAGGTACCAGGAGATGGGGAGAGATTTTTGAAGAAAATGAGAGGTTAGATCAAGAGAGTCAAATTCTTGGGAAAGGTTAAATGGGAGGACAAATGAAAGGGGGCATTAGATTTGGCGTTTAGGAAACCCTGGTGACCTTTGCATGAGGTGGTAACAGGGTAAAATAGGACACCAAAGATAAACATGTTTCAAATTCATAGCTTTACCTAGAGCTTGGGTTGTATCAAAATCTCTTTTAGTGGCTTTGAAAACACCATGACACAGAAAGTGTGACAAAATAAAATTATTAAGTATCCCACCTATCAGCTTTAAAAAAAAGAAATAGTTATCCTGCATTGTTGGGATTTTCTAAGGTGGTAGTATCAAAGTCAATTGAAAAGGCTAGTCTATTCAAACTTGCAGAACTATGTAAGGAAACTCATGATTATCAGTAGCAAAAGCTACCTGGGTAACTTCTGAGAATGAAAGGTGTATCACATACACATTAAGCAGAAAAGAAATTTGAGAACAAGGGGTTGGGACTGACAGCAGTCCACAGAGCCTGCCCGGGTATGGCTGGCAATTCAAGATCACAGATGCCTCAACTTGCTCTAATCAGGGAGAATCCTTTTTTCTAAGTGCATTCATGTCCATAGTCAGTAGAGACCCATCTATGTGCTAAATATTGTACCTGAGCTGAGTGTAAGTAGTCTAGAGTATTTAATTTACTTCCCAACCTGAAATTCAAAGACAGAGCCATGTTGAAATAAAGCCCCTTGCAAAGCCAAAAACTGACCTCAAACATCGAGGGAATAGAGCCCAGAAAAGAGACAATTTAGCACTTGATTGACATATAGAACTGAAAATGAGAAGGGAAGGGGCTTCTAAACAGCCCATTCTTTCTCTGCTATATACCCCAGATATTCTAACACGTAATTATTCCACTCATTGTCAAAAATTGGTTATTTCAGGGCTACTTAGCAGCAAGAGGACAGTCCTATAAATATTCATGTCCTCTTAATGAAAACTAGGGATTTCACATATCTACTGTTATACAAGAAACACACACACACTTTTAAAATCTCTCTCTTTTGATAATTAAACAGGGCCCAGGACAGTGTTCCGTGGAAACGAAACCAGCTGTCTGTTAATAGAAGAGGTGTGGTAGACAGTGTATTAAAATAAAAGGAGCCGGTTTTAGGCCATTTACTGTGGAAGATGCTGAGATATAAAATTCGGAGTGGAAAGCCGAAGAAAGGCACGGTGGAGGATCCAAGGCAAATTTTGGACTTCTGCCCTCTCATTTCCTGTTTGTGGCAGGCAAGCAGTGGCAGCTGCTGGGTCAGAGTTCCTGGAAGAGACGCTGGGGCAAAAAAGGGCTCAGGTTGCTGTTTCTTCTACTTCAGCAGCAGCAGCTGGAGCAGCCAGTTACACATGAGGTTGCCCTGGCAGTCTCCATAACAACGGTGGAGGGGATGGCAGGGAAAAAGGCGAACTCCACCCTGCAAGGCCCTGCCTCGCCCCCGTGGATCGCCAGGCGCGCTCCACACTCGGGGCTCTGCGCTCCGCTAGGGGCAGTCGTGCTCCAGCCTCCCCACAGTCCGCCTCAAACAGCACTATTGTCATGGCAACGGCCGGAGGAAGGCCAAGGCCCGTTCCCCACTGACTACTCGCCCCCAGAGCCCAGAGTGCCCTGGACCAGATCTGAGTCCTCTTCACACGGGCTGAGCCATTCGAACCACGCCGGAGGCGTCGGAGGCATCGGAGGTGTCGTCAGACTCATGATTCAGCCGCTCAGCCCTCTCCAGGCACCCGGAACGGGCTAGGTCCGCGGGCACCACCCCCTCCTCCTTCTCCCCTGCCCCCAAAGGAACAGAGCCTAGGAGGCCCAGTCAGGCTGAGGTTGTGCACGTGATCTTGCAGGGGCCCGAGAGTCCCAAAGAGAAGCGTACTGGACCCCAATCCATCCCGCATCCCCAGAGGACCTCCTGCCCGCTGTGGGTTGCGGTGGGTCTCTCCCTTCTGATTCCCTGGATGTGTCCTGGCTACTCAGCAACACGCTGCACCAGACCCTTCAATCCCACCTAGGGTTATCTCCGAAGACTCGGACACGAGTCTTCTCTCCCTTTTCACTGTCCTTCCCGGGTGTTTAGGGAGCTACAGAAGGGGCAGAGGCCTTCCGAGAAGGTGGTCCGCAGCACAGGCCAGAGAGGACCCAGGTCTTTGTGCAGGGTCCTCGACTCCACACACCCCAGGCCTCTCAGCAGTAGAGGGATACAGCAGGGCTGGGGCGGGAAGGTTGTCAGCTGTCCGTGGGCTGTCATCCCTGGCTATGTAAAACTAAGTGCCTGTTAGAGGCACCCCTGACAAACGATTCGAAATTGCATACAGAAACAGATTTTGCTCAGAGCCTGAAAGAACTGAATGGTGTGTTTATATACTGGAGCAAAACGAGCGCTGGTGGAGAAAGATGTCTCCTCTGGCAGCGAAGTCAATGGGCTTTCCACTACATCAGAAGGCGCCTCGATTTTACAAAAAACAAACACTATTGTTTAGCTGTAGACAAAGAAAAAGCCAAAGAAACTATTTTTCAATTCTCTACAGAAAATTCTTGAGGTCAGTTTTTCTGTAGTATACAATATGGACCTGTCCTCTTCTTGAGCAGTAATATTTTATTGCCATAACCAGCACTTTTATAATAAAAGAGTTTGTGACTTTTTAATATAGTATCAAAATTTAAAATTAATAAATTCGTAAGCAATAAATGTGTTTCTGAATATTTGTGGCGATGCTTGATGAATCAGTATGTAGTTAAATGATTGTTGGTTACTGAGCTCCTGTGGCAAAGATAATCTTTAACTGGAAAAGATATATAAGGAAATGAAAACCATTCGCCAAATAAAGTTTAATAGTTTTCTTAAGAAATTTTAAAATTATTTCTTATATATAGCTACTAAAACAAAAAAATCTTTGAATTAGAGTTTTTAAAATTTTAATTCACATAAAATAACTGCATTGTTATGGTGTACAGTGTGATATTTTGATACATATGTATAATGTGTAATGATCAAATCAGGGTAATTAGTAAATCCATCACCTCAAACATTTATCATTTCTTTGTGTAGGAACATTCAAAATCCTCTCTTGTGGCTATTGAAAAATATACAATACATTGTTGCTAACTATAGTCACAGTACAGTGCTATGGAACACTAGAACTTACTCCTCCTATCTAGATGTAATTTTGTGTCTACCAACCCAACCTCTCCCAACCCCCTTCACCTCCTACCGTTCTTTAGTAACCATTATTCTACTCTCTACTTCCATAAAATCAACTTTTTTAGCTTCCACATATGAGAGAGAAAATGTAGTATTTATCTTTCTGTGCCTGGCTTGTTCTGCTTAACATAATGTCCTCCAGGCTCATCCGTGTTGCTGCAAATGACAGGATTTAATTCTTTTTATGGCTGAACAATATTCCATTGTGTATATATACATTTTCTTTATTCATTCATCTGTTGGTGGACACTTAGCTGATATATTATAATATATTGGCTATTGTGAATAGTACTGTAATAAATATGGTAGTACACATGTCTTTTTGACATACTGATTTTCTTTCCTTTGGATATATACCCAGTACTGGGATTACTGGATCATACAGTTGTTCTATTTTTAGTTGTTTGAGGAACCTCCATGCTGTTTTCCATAACATCTGTACTAATCTATGCTCCCACCAAGAGTACATAAAGGGTTCCTCTTTCTATGCATATTTTCCAGCATTTTTGTTTTTTGTTGTTGTTGGTGTTTGTTTTTTGATAATAGCCATTCTAACAGGGCTGAGATGATATCTCATTGTGGTTTTAATATACACTTCCCAGTTGATTACTGATGTTGAGCATTTTTTCATATACCTGTTGGCAAGTTGTATGTCTTCTTTTAAGAGATGTCTACTATTCAGATTATATGCCCATTTCTTAACTGGATTATTTATTTTTGTGTTGTTGAGTTGTTTGAGTTCCTTGTATATTCTGGATATTAATCCCTTGTCAAATGTGAATTAGAGTTTTGAGATTAGACACGTGTCTTAAAATACAAATTGAAGTGTTAACCTGATTGTTAATTTAGGTATATCCTCTTGTCTCTGCACTGAAATATTCAACTTTATAAGTCAGTCATTTCCAAAGATGAATTTTCTAAAGAATTTCACTTTAAATGTGATGCAATAAATAAGATACTAATAAAGACAATACTTAATTTAATAATCTTTTAAACTGCCAAACTATTTCTATACTGGCAGAAATCTTTCTACTTTCTCCCAAAGAATATTACCCACATCAAATTTGCATGGATAAGTGCCAGATTTCCTTTTTTGCCCACATTAAATAAATGCAATTGTATATTTCAACTGGGAGACAGATCGGTGTATAAATCATAGACTGTGTATGGACTAGTGTTTATTAGCTCAGTTTATGTACTCAGGATCTCACAGCAGAAGGTAAGTGATCAGAGTACCCCACTTTCCAGTGTGTAGAAGTTTAATTGAATGGGAAGGTAAGTACAAAAGCTTTTAGCCTTCTGGGCTGCTTCTTGTGCCATTTGAAAAAAGGTAAGCCTAACGTCCCACTCTTTATATATTTCACATGGCATTAGAAGCTCTCAGTGGGTTTGACACACCTTCAGCTGGGACTCAATGTTTGCATATTCAAGTACTGTTCCATTTTCCTCCATGCACAATGTATAGTAGGGCATAAAATATAACACACAGAACTTCCTATGAAAGCTTTCAAGATGAATAATTATCTGTTCATTGATATTACTGAACACTAAAATTGAGACTAGAGAAAGAGAAGTATATTAAGAAATAATTTCAAAGAATCTGGAAAGATATCATATACTCAATATGTAATTTTCATTAAAAGCAGATATCTCTAGATAATAGAACCAGAGGTGATTCTTTTTATCTTTCTTCTGCCTTTTTTGCTTTTCAGGAAATCTATAACAAACATGTATTAATTGAATAATAAACAATATATTTCTGTTAAAAATTGATAAACATTTATGCTTTTAAAAGCATGACATACATTTCTTTAATCTAATAGTTGTGACCAACAACACTATATTCTTTCAACATTTTAGAATCCTTAAATTGTACTATGTACTAGAAAAAAAAAGCCATTTGAATAAAAATTTACAAAATATGACTTTCCAAGAGTTTGGAACTTTTCACAGGTTTTTAAAAACCAATGCAGAGCAAGAGAAACTTGTTTCTCTAGCTCAGTCAGTAAACAATGGTTTCTAGAAGTGCAAGGTTCCTGATTTAAAATAGAATAAAGATTGGGCTATTCTTTGTTGAATTGATCTTATATTTTTTAATAAAAAGATTATTCCAAAAAACAATGTAATGAATACTTTAAATATAATATTTATAAGAAGCTATTATATTTAAAATAGTCATTAAATTTGTATAAGATTGTCAAACTTTCCAAATATCGTATGATGGATTGATGACAGTTTTTATCCACTTCTGTGTCAGAATATCACCACATTACAGTTTATATGGGCCAGTGGGTACCAACAAACTTATGATTTAAAGTATTTGATAAAAAGACATTAATAAGACAATAAAAAAGCAACATAAAAATAGACAATTTGCAATTCCCACTTCAACAAGGTATGCCACTTTGAAAAAGGATCTTGTAACTTGGATCTGAGCTAAATAGACTCTTTCAGAGGAGAGAAAGGGAGAATCGGAAAACATTTGTCTTTTACAAAAAGGAGATTACACAAAAAATTTGTCTATCTTCATTTCCCCAAAGTCCTATTATCAAAGTTACAGCATTTGAACTCAAGCTGATGGCAAATGTCCATAAATGTAATCATGTCACTAACACAATGGAAAAATATTAACTAAAGCTCATAAATTTATATCAATCTCCGCCTCCAACAACTATGAAATAATTGATACCCAGCTGGTCCTGCATATCCATGGGCTCTGCATCTGCTGATTCAACCAACCATGGATCAAAAATATTTGGAAAGGCTGTGCACAGTGGCTCACACCTGTAATCCTAGCACTTTAGGAGGCTGAGGCAGGAGCAACACTTGAGGCCAGGAGTTCAAGACCAGCCTGGGCAATAGGGAG
Organism: Propithecus perrieri; assembly: GCA_963574695.1. Taxonomy (NCBI): domain Eukaryota; kingdom Metazoa; phylum Chordata; class Mammalia; order Primates; family Indriidae; genus Propithecus; species Propithecus perrieri. The sequence continues at coordinate 29,362 of CAUYRB010006737.1, read as the reverse complement.
ACCCTGTCTCCACAAAAAATAAAAAATTTAGCCATACATGGTGGTGCACATCTATAGTACCACCTATGCGGGATGTTGAGATGTGAGGAATGCTTGAGCCTAGGAATTTGAGGTTGCATTGAGCTACGATGACACCACTGTACTCTAGCCTGGGCAACAGAGTGAGACCCTGTCTCAAAAAAAAAAAAAAGGAAAAAATAATAACAACAGTAAAAAGTAATACAAATAAAAATACAGTGTATAACAACTATGTATCATTTACATTCTATTAGGTGAGTAATCTAGGTATTCTATTAGGTGAGTAATCTAGAGATGATTTAAAGTAAACAGAAGGATGTACACAAGTTATATGCAAACACCATGCCATTTTGTATCAGGGATTAGAGCATCTCGGATCTTGGTATCTGTAAGGAGGTCCTGGAACCAATGCCCCATGAGTAATGAGAGAACTGTATAATGTTTAGTTAACCTTTAGAATAAATCATCTCTGATTTCTTACACATCCTACATATCCAGTTACTAAGTATTACAACTAAACATTAATCTGCTGATACTTGCCTGTATCTCTTACTTGGATTACTTAATTCAATTTTACTACTTGTTCTACCTGTTTCATGTTTGGCCCTGCCAATTCATTCTTCTTACAGTAGCCTAAAGTATCTTTTTAAAATAAAAATCTGAGACATTTATTCAAATAATTGGACAGATATAGATAGATATGTGTGTGGGAGGAATAACAAACCCAATTTAAATGTTTTGTTAAACTCACATATGGGAAATCCTAAAGGACCCAAAAATTAAATTAAAAAGAAAATAGTAAGATGAAACCAGATGGGTAAGCTATATCAGAAAACTGAAGCTGAGGCTTATCTGGGAGCAATTTCCTATACCAGGAACCTACAGCTTCTAGAGATTAGAGGGAGTGAGGAGAAGAAACTAGACCTTAGATTCTAGTAAAGTATCCTAAATGAAGCTGATTTATGAGTGCAAGGAATCCGAGGGAAAAGAATAATATGAAAATTACTGCATTTTGGACAATATTCACATTCTTCACATTCAGATTTCAGTGTACTAATTCTCTTTTTTACATTATCTAAACTTCTATTGAAACCAATGAGTTTCTACTTTCTACATTTATTTTTTTCTGTTTTATTTTATTATTTACTAAATGTGTCTAGTCACTTTTATATCATGTTTCCCCTTCATTCAAGGAGATAACAACAGAATTTTCCACATGTGATAAAAATCATGATTTCACAATTCAGGAAATATTTTCTATATCAAGAAGGATAATTATTTTAAAATCTCTACCTAGAACATTATAGTGATCATACAGAACAGCAAAGAAACATAAAGAGAAAAATTTTAAGATTGTCAAGAAAAAGAGACAGATTATCTACAAAGAGAGGACAATAAGACAGCACATTTTTCATTTTTCTTAATAGAAGGTATAATGGAATACAGAAAACAAAATTCCATTTTTAAAAGGTATATAAAAAGTCAAAATAAAAGGGTTAAATAAAAATATTTTCAGCTAGAAAACTAAGAACATTAACCACCCACAGACCTTAATTAAAGGAACTTCTAAAGCACTCATTTTGGGGGGCGGGGAGGGTCTGCAGAGTAAAATCCCAAAGACTAGAAAAAGAAATAAGGAAACTAGTGAATTTAAAGATGAGTATAAAAACAAATGGATCTATTAAATAAAGATAAATAATATTTGTTATATATAATATACAACTTAAAAAATACATAAAATAACAATATTATTTATGTTCTGAGATTCAAAAGAAAAAAAGATTAAACCCTTGATAATAAAAGATTATAATTCATAACAATAAGGTAGGAGTCAAATGATTCACAAGAAGATTAAGATGTAGAATTTAATAAGTATGTATTATGAAACTTAAATGGCAATTACTGAGATAAATCTAGTTTATAAATTCCAAACGAGTAAAGGGAAAGGGCAAATAAAAAATAATTTAAAACATAAAGACAGTGGAAAAGGGAACATCCCAAAAGAAAAAGACAAATAGAAATGGCAAGAAAACAAAGAATGAGATGTTAAAATAGAAATAATTACTTTATCTTATAAAAATAAATGCAAACTATACTTTCAGACATACAGAGTCAAAATAATTTATTACTAACAGACATGTACTGCAAGAAATATCAATGTCCTTCAGGCAGAAATGTCTTTCAAGCAGAAGTAAATGATACCAGATAGAAACACATATCTACAAAAAGTAACGAAGAATACCAGACATGGTAACCACATGGGTAAATACATAAGTTTTCTATTAATATTATATGAATGACTTTAAAGCTAAATGATATCTGAACAAAAATAATAGCAATAAAAACCCTTGTGATTACATTGTGCCCACCTGCAAATCCCAGGATAACCTTCATATCTCAAGATCCTAAATGTAATCACATCTTCAAAATCCTTTTTGCTGTGTAAGGTAGCACTTTCATAGGGACTGGGGATTAGGATGAGGATATCTTTTGGGAAGCCATTTTTCTGTCTACCATTGTGCTCAGATATTTTTGTTGAATGAAACAAGTTAAGTGCTGTGTTTCCTAACATTTCAAGCTATTTTCAAGTATTCCATACAGGAAAAATAAAACAATCTCACTCAGAAAATATCAAAGTAAAATTAACATTTATCAGTTATAAAGTTGATGAAAAATATGTAGTTCACATACTAAACAATTATTAAAAGATAATTTCAAAGATTTTTCATCTCTAGCCTAATATAGCAACCCATGAACTGCTAATAAGTACTGATAATAAAGCCGATCATCTTTATAGAAACTGAAATAGATATTTTTCTTGCTACATTTCTAGCTAGTATCCTATCTTATTTCTTTAGTTTGAAACCTCTGAACAGGTCACTAATTCAGTCATTGAGTAAACCATTAAGAAGAAATGTCAAAGCCAGATGGAGAATTAAGTATCATACACATATTATTTATCAAGACTATATATGTTTTCACTGTCAGACATTGTGTAATCAATACGACTTAGGTAGGAATTATGAAAATTGGAGCTTTCTAGCATTTCACAGTATAAAAAATACTCAAGAAATTTTAACCATCCAAACCACATTTTATCACACTATCCTAAATCCTGACCTTACTTCCAGAATAAAGATCTCAGTTTGTTAATCAGCATAAATAAGAATATACAGTAGTCCCCCTCTACCTGTGGTTTCATTTTCCACAGTTTCAGTTACCCACAGTTAACCATGGTCTGAAAATATTAAATGGATAGTTTTAAAAATAAACAACTCATAAGTTTTAAATTGTACACCATTCTTAGTAATGTGATTAAATTTTCCACCGGTCCCACTTTGTCCTTTCTTCATCACAAGAAGAAAACTGAATACAATACAATATTTTGAGAGAGTAAGAGAAATAACATATTTGCATAATTTTATCACCGTATATTGTTATAGTTGTTCTATTTTATTAGTTATTGTTATTAGTATCTTTCTGCCTAATTTATAAATTAAACTTTATCATACATGTATATGTATGGGAAAAATAACAGTATATTTAGCGTTTGGTACTATCTGCTGTTTCAGGCATCCACTGGAGATCTTGGAACACATTCCCTGCAGATAAGGGGGACTACTGTACCTTAACATCAACCTGTCATTTCTTTGATTAATACATTACTTTATTATTGTTCCCATATTACTTCAAATATATATTTAATATATTTTCTCTCTCAATCTAGACAGGGTATTCTTTAAGACAGAAATCATATTTTCTTTAATATACCAACATTTTCTAACCTACATACATGTACACATACATATGCACACACATAAATATATTCATATATAATCATCATATATACTCAAATTACTTCAAAATAAACTTTTGACAGCCTGACTTAAGCTCTGTTACTCATCAGAAATTACCAAAAATACAGCATATTTAAAAACCGAATCTATGTGTACCCTGAGTTACAGCCATTGCTATTAATTGTTGATAAATTCAGACCTTAACATGAATGGATATTGGGAAAAATAAGCATAATCTTAGTGAAATATCTCAAGGATAGAGTCTAAACTTGCACTGTACAACCAGTAGTCAATAGCCACATGTGATTACTGAGCCCTGGAAATGTGAGGAGTCTGAATTGAGATAAGCTGGTTTGAGGATTCAGTAGGAAAAAAGAATATAAAATACTTCACTAATAATTGTTTTAAATTGATTACATATTGAAATGGTAAAATTTTGAATACACCGGGTTGAATAAAATATATTGTTAACATTATGTTTGCCCGTTTGTTTTTACTGTTGTAATATGACTCCTAAAAAATTTAAAATTACATCTGTGGCTTACATTGCATTTATATTGGATAGTGCTGACCTAACCATTTTTAAAAGACTGAAAATTCTCGTGAGGAAATTCTAATCACACCCAAAAATGATTCTCAAATCTTGCAAATGGTCTTTAGCAAGAGGATGGAAATATACATACTATGGTTAAAAACAATACTCCAAGCTTATTACAATTTCCCCATAATTAACCATGATGAACTCTATGTTGCGCACCCTAAATGAACTCCAAATATATAATCAGTGTATATTTATGCACAGTTCTACCAGTAAACATCCAGTTTACTATAAATCAAATATAATTTTTTTATAATCAAGCTGACATTGTTCAGCATTTTTTAGCAAACAGTATACAACTTTGAGGGAATGAACGCTTCAGTCTTTAGTTTATCTATATATAATCAATGGTTACCCTTTTTCTTGTCCACTCAAGAAAAAATTCAACATAGCTGTAGTTTAACAGATGTTTCATTTATTGTTATTAGCTCAATTCAGTTTTATGCGTTCTTCAGACAATCACAGAACAAACTTTCTTGATTTCTGATATGAAATGTGACATAGATTTAGAACTTCTCAGCCTTTTTCTACCACTCTAAGATCCCAACCTCCATTTTTATTGCTGTTTTGGTTTGTTTTGTTGTTATTGATGTTGTTTTCATCAAAGGCTACTGTTAAGGAAGGAGAATGTAGTATTCTTTGTATAACCATTTGGTAGGGCTGGCTGGTTCAAGGAATGATACAATGGTAAAGTTTCATCTTAGAATAGGGAACAGATTTGTAATTATTTCACTGTTATGAGCCACTTAAGAGACTTTACCACCTATCTCATTTATCCCCTTAAAATTCAAAATATCAATCAAAAATATCACAGAGTCGCCAGCATATTCCTTTTGTACCCTCCTTCAAGAAGCAATAGCCAAACACCTGACCGACCATAGTATTGGCTGTTAAGTCCAACTGGGTTAACAGGGAAAACCAAAGCAGAGGTAAATTGGGCCTAGGGTGCCAGGAAAGTTAACCTTCCTCTAGTAATGCCTCTGCCTATTTCATTTCTTCCTCTTCCACAAAGAAAGAGATGCTAAGTAGATAGATATTTGAGTATAGTCACTCATAAAAGTCAAAAATTTTGAGTCGGACCACTACTTTTATTAAGCAACCCTGTATTAAGACCTTTAGAACTACCTCTAGCCTTAATCAGAATCATACTCTCTATCCCAAATAGTAATCAAGTTCTTAAACATTACCAACTATTGAGCCATTTGGTACAAAATTCCAACATGATACCTAATATGATACCCAAAACTCCAATATGATGCAAGCTAATGGAAGTACCTCAAAAAGGGATCCTGACTTCCCTTGTAGTTCTTGAGGCATAGAATAGAAGAAAGCCATGGAGGGGGGAAGTTCTGGTTGTATCATCTTTGATAAGATATGTTAAAATAAGTGTAAAGTGTAAAAACTTTGAGAACAAGGATTATGCTTTATTCATAATTATCTCTTTTATGTCACCAGCCAGCATTATACTAGCAAATGAACTAAATATTTTTGGACAACTACATCAATATATTTATTAATATTAATCTACTAATATAATTTTGAATCACTCAGCTTTAAATTATGATTAAAATAAAACTCAACTTATACTTCCAAGTCAATTAAAATGTTGCCATTTTTATTGAATTTTGTCCCACCACATACACACACACACACACACACACACACACACACACACACACACACACACACAGATGGTATCTATGATTGTGATGGAAGTGTTAATTTGGATTGTATACATATACATCATTACATAATGTATATATATAACAGATTATCATATTGTACACCTTGGATATATACAATTTTATTAATTAAAATAAAATAATAAAATGGCATTTTTAAATTATTTGTTATGAAAATAAACATTTTGTAAAGAGAAAATCAGTTTCTTTCTGTATCCACCAAATAAATGCTGAAAGAACATTTTAAAATATCTGTTGAAGGGATGCCAAATGACTAACTTGTTGTGGGGTTCCACATATTTTGATCTGTCTCAGCCTATGACAGAGTGTTATATGAATTTTTGGAAAGCAGATCTTTGCCACACCCACAGATATTACAAATGTATGAATTTCAAATCTTGGCAGTGCCATGTGTTGTATGAATGTGTTTTTTACTAAAGAAAAGCATCTTCTGAATATGAGTGATATGTTCGTCTGTTTCAATGTGAATGATAATATCTATTTTAACTTCAATCATAATAATTGTTCACTACTTCCTCAACTGGGAACCTCCTTTTAATGTCAATTGATGATTTTTATAAATTACTGTAATCAAAGCTTAAAAATCCCCTGGGGAACACATGACCTCATGGAGTGACTCAGAGCAGATAAATAGTACAATACCATGGAATATTCAGGAAAGTGGATGTTGATGGTTGGCAAATTGTCTTGCATCATTCACTGAGTAGTGTCTTACCAATTTGCTTGCCTCTTTAGAGGAGCCTGAACTAAAGTGTCAGGCTAACATTCAAAAAGTTTGGCAGGAAGTTTAACTATAAATTGAGTGTATGAAATGACATCAGTGAAAATGGCAGAGGAAGGACCTCCGAAAATCTGTTCTTCCTAAAAGCAATGAAAAACTGACAAAAAAAAAAAATGTCAGAATCAACTTTTCCTAAACTCTGGAAATTCATAAAACGTTACAGCAACTAGGCAAACATTTTTTCAAGAAAAACAGCTGAATTGTGGTAAGAACAGAGGAATTTGTGATGTTTTAACTTGCTTTAGTTCCATCTCCTGCTCTGTAGCTCTACAGTAGTCTTGAAAATGGCAGCATACGTTCCTGGGCATTCTGGTAGCCACCAGATGGAGAAGAATGGAGCAGGAGCTTTTTAAAAGCCTCAGTCCCAAACAACTGTCACCTTATCTTACCTGTCTGGTGCTTCTCTGGAAGACCCCACTTAACAAGCTATCTTTTGTTGACCTTACTTGGAACTCACACAGTGTGAAAAACCTTCTCTTCATAACCATTTGTGGAAAACAATTACAACAAAACATTTAATGTTCGCTGCCTGAGGCTATGGACAACAGTTGTGTCAAATAGTAGACTAACCAAAAAGCTTAAAAGGAAAAAGCAGAGAATGAAATATCCATAGAGATTTTTTTTCCTGTAATTAAAATTTTAATTGTGAAATCTTTAGACCCTTCCACCAGCCAAATTTCAAATGAAATCTTTTTTTTAATTTTTTTTATTTCAGCATATTATGGGGGTACAAATGTTTAGGTTACATATATTGCCCTTGCCCCCCAACGCTCCCCCCGAGTCAGGGCTTCAAGTGTATCCATCCCCTAGATGGTGCACATCGCACTCATTATGGGTGTATATACCCATCCCCTCCTCCCCCCTCTTGGTCTCCAACATATTCCCCAGGAATCCAGATGACCACACATGTATAGAGATGTGTGTGTACTCTGAAAAGATCTAAGAACGGCCTTATTTTTCACCTCTGACTGAATTTAAGGCTCTGCACAAGCAGCAGGCAGGGGTTAGGAAAGAGTTGTCAATGATACGTGGCTGAGTGTCAAAGGTTAGTGCTAATACATATTACAGAGCCCCTTGGCAAAGGCTGCAGGATTTATTGGTTTCTGGAATTTAAGGAAATCGCTGTTTTATTATTAGATCACTATGCTGAGAAATTACTTCAGTTGGTACAGATCACAAGTAATATGGACTTTCAAAAATTTACTAAGCGATGATAACTACAATAAGCAGCAACAACAAACTCTGAAGAAGGAAGAGAATCTCACTTCCAGAGATCACACATAATATCATTTAAAATGTACATTTTTCAATAAAAAAATTGAATGGTACAAAGAAACAAGAAAGTATGGCCCACACACAGGAATAAAAGCAATCAACAGAAAATGTTTTTCTGTTGGATTTATCGAAGACTTTAAATCACCTAATTTAAATATGTCCAAAGAGCTAAAGAAAATCATGTACAAAGAGCCAAAGAAAAGTATGAGACACGTAATGTATAAAAATGTAATTTGTGGCAATAACAGCATAAGGAGGATGTGGAACTATTTAGGACCAAAGGTTTTGTATACTATTGAAATTATGTTGGTATAAATCTTAACAAAATTGTTAAAGATATTAATGGCAAAACTCACAGAAAACAATAATAATTCAATAATATATGGTAAATTAAAATGCTGCACAAAAAATAACTGTTTAACACAAGGGAAGACCATGAATAAGGAACTGTGGAACAAAACTGTCACAGATATACAAAAAACAAATAGCAAAATAGAAGTAAATTCTTCCATATCAAAAATGACATGAATTTAAATGAACTGCAGTAATTAACATGTAAATATTGACAGAATGGATAAAAATATCATCCATAAATATGTCTATAAGACACATGCTTTATGTTCAGACAAAAAAATGTTGAAAGTAAAAGGATGAAAAATTATATACCATGCAAATGGAAACCAAAACGAGGAGGAGGGGCTATAACAATATCAGCCAAAATATACTTTAAGATAAAAATTGTACTCCAGAGAAAGAAGAACAGTTTATGAAAAGTGTTGATTTATCAACAACATATAACAATTATTAACACATGTGCACCTCACAACAGAGCTATAAAATATATGAAGAAAAAACTGATAGAACTGAAAGGTGGAATATGCAGTTCAGAAATAATAGTTGGAGACTTCAATGACCGAATTTCATATTGGACAGAATGACTAGAAAGGAGACCAGAAAGAAACAGATAACTTGAACAACATTATAAACCAAACAGTTTGGACATTTAGAGAACACTACATCCAACAATAGTCAAAATACATACTCTTCTGTATTGTACATGCAATATACTCTAGGATAGGCTACATTTTAAGCCATAAGACACATCGCAATAAACTAACGAAGAATTAAATCATACAAGATATGTTTTACAAATACAATATAATGAAATTAGCAATCAATAACAGAAAAAAATTTGGAAAACTCACAAATATGTGGAAATTAAATAACATACTCTTCAATAACCAATAAGTCAAAGAATACATCACAAAGGTAATTAGGAAATACTTTGAAATGTAAGAAAAAAAAACACAACATATCAAAACTTACAGGATGCTGCAAAGTAAACGCTTTGAGGAAAATCAATAGCTGTAAATGACTACATTTAAAAGAAAGATTGTGGGCCAGGCACAGTGGCTCACATCTGTAATCCTGGCACTCTGGGAGGCTGAGGCAGGAAGATTGTTTGAGCTCAGGAGTTCGAGACCAGCCTGAGCAAGAGTGAGACCCCATCTCTACTAAAAAGAGAAAAATTAGCCAGGCATCATGGCATGGCCCTGTATTCCCAGCTACTTGGGGGGCTGAGGCAGGAAGATCACTTGAGCCCAGGACTTTGGGGCTGCAGGGAGCTACAATGATGCCCCTGTACCCTACCCAAGGCAGCAGAGTGAGACTCTGCCTCAAAAATAATAATAATAATGAAAGAAAGATCTCAAAGAAAACACCCAATCTTCTACTTTAAGAAACTAGAAAACAAAAGCACACTAAACTTAATGCAAGCAGAATGAAAGAAACAATAAAGATCATAGTAGAATTAAATGAAATACAGAACAGAAAAACAATAGAGAAAAATCAATAAAAAATCAATAAAACCAAAAGTTTGTTTGTAGAAAGATCAACAAAACTAACAAATCTTTAGCTAGACTAGAACATTTTGAAAAGGCACTCAAATTACTAAAATAAGAAGTGACATTCTACAGCCATGTCACCCTGAATGCTCCCAATCTCGTCTAAAATAAGAAGTGACAAAGTGGACATTACTACCAACCTACACAAACAAAAAGGATACTATGAACAGCTGTCTACCAAAAAATTAGATTAATATAGTAGAAAGTGGACAAATTTCTAAAAAGACATCAACTACCAAAACTAATTCTGTGGTCTGAATGCATGTGTCCTCCCAACATTCATATGTTGAAACCAAATCACCAATGTGATGATATTAGGAGGTGAGGCCTCTTTTGCCATGGGAAGACACAGTGAGGAAACACTATTTTTGATCCAGAAAGTGGGTCCCTACCAGACATTGCATCTGCCAGTGCCTTTATCTTAGACTTCACAGCCTTCAGAACCATAATAATTTTTTGTGGTTTACAAGCTTCCAAGCTTACAAACATAAAAATGTTTATGGCATTTTTATAGCAGCCCAAATGGACTAAGACATTAATTCAAAAAAAAAAAGTAGAAAAACTGAATAGCCCTGTAACAATTAAAGAGATTGAATAGTAATTGGAAAAATAAAAAATTTCCACAAAGAGGAACTCAGGACCACATTGCTTCACTGGTGAATTCTACCAAATATTAAAAAAATAATTAAAACCATCTCTTTACATACTCTGCCAAACATTAGAAGAGGGAAAGGAAACATTGTGTAAGGCCAGTATTACCATGATACCAAGGCCATGCAATGACATCATACACACACAAAAAAACTACAGACCAATATCCTTTATGAATATATATATATAAACACCTTTAACAAAAATACTAGCAAACTAAATCCAGCAGTGTATTAAAAAATATACACAACCACCATATGGAATTTATCCCATATGGATAAATGCTAAGTTAATTCAACATATAAAAATTAATCAATATAAAATAAAGGGAAAACATGATTATCTAAATAGATTCAAGAAAATGTTTGACAAAAATACACACTCTTTCACAACAATAAACGTCAACAAACGAGGAATTGAAATAAAATTCCTCAATCTGATAAAGGGCATTTATAAAAAATCACCAACTAACATTATACTTAATAACGCCCTAAAATCAAGAAGGAGACAAGAGTATACATACTCCTGTCACTTCTATTCAACACTGTAGTAGAGGTACCAGTCAGGACAATTAGGCAAGAAAAATAATTTAAAAGCATTCATATTGGAAAAGAGGAAGTATATGACTATATTTTCAGATGACCTGTTCTTATATAGAGAAAATCCTATAGAATCCACAGAAAAACTGATAGAATTAATAAATGAGTTTGGCAAGGCTGCAGGATACAAGATCAATAGTCAAAAATCAGTTTTATTTTTATACACCAATGAAAAGTCTGAAAATTAAATTAAGAAGACAATGCATTTACAAGACCATCAAAATAATAAAATATGTAGGAATAAATTTAACAAAATAAATAACTTGTACACTGAAAATTTTCAAAACATTATTGAAATAAATGGAAATATATTCCAGGTTCATAGAAGACATTATTTTTAGGGTGGCAATACTCCCTAAATTAATGTACAGATTCAACACAATCCCTATTAAAATTCCAACTTTCTTTTTTTTTGACAGAAATTGGCAAGCTGATCCTAAAATTCATATGGAAATGCAGGAAATCCTGAAAAGCTAAAACAATCTGAAAAGAATATAGTCAGAAAACTCATGCTTACCAATTTCAAAATGTATTACAGAAGCACGAAAAGCAGCGTGGCATTGTCATGAAGATAGACATATAGATCAGTGGAATTTAATTGAGCATCCAGAAGTAAAACCATACATTTATGTCAAATGATTTTTGACAAGGGTGCCAAGACAATTTGACAGGGAGAGAATAATCTTTTCAACAAATGGTGCTGTTACAACTGGATATGCACATATAAATGAATGAATTTGGATACCTACATCATACCATATCCAAAAATTAACTAAAAATTGATCAACAACATAAAGGTAAGTAGTAAAACTATAACACTCTTAGAAGGAAACAAAGATGCAAATTGTCATGACCTTGCTTTAAGTAACAGTTTCTTAAATATGACATCTATAGCATAAGAGACAAAAATATACATAAGTTAGACTTCATCAAAATTAAAACTTCTGCACATCAAAAACACTATCAAAGTGAAAAGCCAACCCACAGAGTGGAAAAAAAATATTTTCTCATTATATATCTGATAAGGGTCTAATTCCAGAATATATAAAGAACTCTTACACTTCAACACTAAAAAGGCAACCCAATTAAAATACAGAAAGTATTTTAATAGTCATTTCTCCAAAGATATACAAATGACCAATAAGCATATGAAATGATGTGCAACATCATTAGTCATTGAGGAAATGCAAATCAAAACCACAATGAGATACTATTTCACATCCCCTATGACAGCTGTGATAAAAGAAATTTAATGAAAATAACAAATATTAGCAAGGATGTAGAGAAATGGGAACCCTCATACATTGCTGTGTGGATTTAAACTATACAGCTACTTTGAAAGAAAGAAGATATGTAGATGCAAATAAGCATAGGAAAAGATGTTCAATGGCACTACTCATTAGGAAAATGCAAATTAAAACTAGGAGATACTACTACACACCTATTATAATGGGGGAAAAACAAAAACCCTTAGAAATGCAAGTGCTAGTGAGTAGAGCAACTGGAATTCTATACATTGCTAGTGGGAATGTGAAATTGTATTGCCACTTCAGAAAATGTTTGGAAATTTGTTATAAAGTTAAACACGCACCTACCATATGATGTACAATCCCATCCCTAGATAGTTATCCATAAAAATGAAACTTATATTCACACAAAAACCTCTATCAAATGTTTATAGTGGCTCTATTCATAATCACCAAATAAATGGAAATCACTCAGATGTCCTTCAACAAGTAAATGGATAAATAAATTATAGTATATCTATATGAAGGATTCGTACTTGGTAATTTAAAGGAACATACTATTGATTCACACACCCAGGAATATATTTCAGCTGCCTTTGGCTAAATGAAAGAAGCCAGACTCAAAAGTCTGTATGTTGCATGAGTCGATTCATATAACATTCTAGAAAAGGCAAACTGTAGGGACAGAGAACAGATCAGTAGTTGACAGGTGTAGGGGAAGAGGAGCTGTCCATACAGGGAAAGAATGAGAGAATTTCAGGAATAACGGAACTGTTCTATGTTATGGTTATAGTGGTAGATACATAACTCTAAGAATTTGTTAAAACCTATAGAACTGCATATCACAAAGGTAACTTTATGTAAATACATATGTAAAGATGAATGAAGAATGTCTTTGGGATAAAAACAAAATTGCAATTGATAATATATGAAAATAATTAAATAAGTGACATTCCACAAATGAATCCCATCCCAAAACATACATGGAAACATATACTTACATACACACACTCAGAAACAAAAGAGTGGTTTTCATCTAAACATTGAACATATTGGCTCTGCAAAGTAATTGTGAAGCTTCAGTTGAGTTCTTGTAACTGCTAAGGTAGGCTCAGTGCTAATTTTGAGCAGGTGCTGAATTGCTCTGAATAAGAAAATGATGTCCATCATTGCCATTATTACAATAGTAATGGTATATTATATCATTGATATATTTTACACATATAATATCATGTTATGATGATGTTTCTAAGGAAGATATGTCCATTAAAAAGGTAGTAATAAATGGAAAGTGGACAAACAACACAAAGAAGAGTCAAGGAGCATTTACATGGGGATAACTAATACGTTATAAGCTGTTTCCATTATTTTGAAATTTCCCCAAAACATTAGTACAACATACAAGGAAAAAAAATATGGAGTTAGGGGATAGAGGGTGGTAACAGAAAGGTATTTAAGGAAGGGACTGAGTTCCATGTTCAGGTGGTATCAGTCAGATGATAAAGGAAGAGCCACAAGGGACAGAATGAATAGCAAGAATTAGGAGAAGGCAGAGGTTTAGATCCAAAGGTGACATGGAAATAAAAGCCCTACATGAATTCACAGAAATATGGGCAACAGCATTCGAATTTTCAACATGAAGGGAAGGGAACCTCCAGCTGACATATGGGTTATGTATGGGACATATGAAAGTAATCAAATGGTCCACTGTCAAATAATTTATAAAAATAAACCACTGGACACCAAGTGTTTGTATAAACTAAGAAGTGAAGAAGACAAAGAAGTAATAAATTGGTGAAATTGAAATTCAGGAAACCAGAATTCAGAGGCGGTGAGTAGAAATCTCTACACAGGCAAAAGAGTATTGCATATCAAGGACTCAAAATTTTCTCATCCACTCTCCCACTCTACCCACTATCTATTTTGTATCCCGTTAAGGCTTTCAGTTACTTTCTCCTGTTCCGTCATTATATTTAGCAGTACATTTTCAGCTTCACTTGCTTCTTTATCCTAGGTCCTAATGGTCAACCCTTAAAGCAATGTGAGTCTTGAATATGAATAACTCTCTCAAGAACTGTAAAAGATCTGAGATTGTGGCCTACTTGCAAACTAACATTTTAGTCTGCCACAGCCTGGCATGGATGCTGGCAGAAGACACAAGACTCCTGCATCAGAAATAAAGAACCATCTACTACTTCCAGGGATAGCAGTGCCAGAGTATCAGCATTTGCATAGCTCTCCAAGCCTGAACTCTCACAGAGCAGCAGGAAGAAGGCCAGATGGCACCTGCACACGTAGTGAGGTGTGCTACAGGAAAGCAACCCCAAAATCAAGGAACCTGAAATTTTATGATGGGCAATAAGCTTGCCTGAACTTTGTCCTGAAGAGAGATACCTTTATTATACTGAACACTAAACAAACCTACCCTTTGCTCCAAAGGGAGACACTTCTATGGTTTGGATTTGGGGTTTTTTCATCCCCCCAAACATCATGTTGAACTTGGATCCTCAGTATTGGACATGGGATCTAATGGAAGATTTGGGGGTTATGAGGCACATCCCTCCTGAATAGATTAATGTCATCCATCAGGGGTGAATGGATTCTCATTCTATTAGTTTCCAAGAGAGCTGGTTGTTATAAAGAGCCTGGCACCACCTCCTTCTCTCTTTTGCTTCCTCTCTCTCCATGTGATCTCTGCATATGCCAGCTCCCCTTCACCTTCCTCCATGAGAGGAAGCAGCCTGAAGCTCTTACCAGATGCAGATGCCCAATCTTTAACTTTCCAGACATCAGAATTGTGAGCGAAGCCTTTTTTTCCCCTTTATAAATTTCTTAGCCTCAGGTATTCCTTTATAGCAACACAAAATGAACTAAGACAGACACTACTCCTGTCCTCCAAGTATATGGGCTTTACAATTACCCTTAAGAACACAGTCTGGACAAAGGTCATTAGTGCCTCTGCTCACCAGAAATGCTGAAATGCTAGGGACCCTTGGAAAATTGCCATCCAATATTCCTCAAGATTTTTTTTCTACTGGGTTCAGGCCATATATTTACTATAAAAAATTATTAAATCACAGTTATAGAATCACTCCTCAATTCACGCCAAAGAATTTCATACGGCCCTCACTGATATTTACCATTATTATTTCAACTTTTCATCTTTTGGCTTTCTTAGAGATGTCAGATTGCTTGCATCTGATTCACAGAGAACTATCCCCACCAATAATCTGCAAAGGATGGCTTCAACATTGTATATAAACCCTTACTACATAATTTCCCCTAACTGTAGTATTATTCTCAAGGAATCTGAAATTGAGATAAAAGCCTGTGGCAGCCAGGAATTGGTGCCATGGCAAGCAGTTTCATATACAAATTAAAGGCATAAAAGATAATGAATCAAGAATCCTAATTTTTTCAAGGTAATCTTCAGAGAGAAGAATGGAACATTTATATACAAAGGGAAAAATTTCCAAGCCACCATGCAGTCTTATAAAATGGAAGAAAGACAAATTTTCCAGCTCTTTTCAGGCCCAACTCTACACTTTTCAATTGTGTTCCATGAAAATCTCGTTGCTCATAAATTTCCATTCATGTACTCAAGTAATTTCACATTTTCCTTAACTTTGTAGAGGGTATGATCTTTACACCTGTCAATCCCAGAATAAAGCCTGAACACAATTTACCTTCCTAAGAACATTAATAGACCCCTCAAATCATGACCTATCTCCTACTTCACTAAGGAGATAAGGGCAATTATCATGAGCTTTTTTTTTACTCTACCTCGGAAGACCCAAATTTCATTTATCTAGAACACGTATGTCATGAAAATTTTTCTTTACATTTTATGCCTGATATGATATGACAACTAATAGTCCTCTGATACAGGAATATACTTTTCCTTTACTTCATGTTAGTTATCAGATTTAAAACTAGGCTTTACAACTTTATTAGGAATAATCATGCTTGTTTCACCAAAGACATCATCAGTTTTGAAAACTATCGCTTTGCTTTTGGAAACTTTTGGGCCTAAAATAATCCATTTTGTTATGAAAAGTTTTATTTAGCTCAGGTCTATATTATCGAAATGGCGATGTTCTCCATGTTTAGATACCTCCACTTTGTCCATAAGCCATTCTGCTAACTTCCACCATATTAATCTGAAGACTGTGTTTTGTACCATTTTCCAATATTTTAAAACACCAGAAAACAACAACAACAACCACAAAAACAAAAAAGGCCAATTGAAGAAAGTCTAAACTTCTCATTTTAACATTGAAACATCTTATATAATTGCTAAAGCATAAATTAACAAAATTTAGGACTAGGAATTAGGTGAGCAAATGTATATATTATTATTATAATTGTGTTATCTTACTTCTAAGCCTCCTTCCTTATCTAAAGAATGAGGAGTTAATATATCAAACATTCTAGCTGTGAAATTATAGAAATCTACATTGCAAGTCTTAGCTTCTGTTACTCCACTAAGTGCTCTGTGCTTTTCAGCACAATGAAACTGTGTGCCATTCCACAAAAAAAAGCATTTTGAGAGTACGACACCTGCCAAAGATTTTGCCACTGCCATTTCTTTCACATGCAATATTTAAATCTTACCCCTAATAAAATATTAGCTTACATTATGGTTGCATCTTTTCATCAAATTTTCCTTAACCAGAACTAAAACCTGCCCTTTGTAAATTCCCAAACACATGGATTTTGCTCTTCTTGGCAGTCTGAAAACCTTTCTTCGTATTGTAGCTATGTTTTAAAAAAATATTTTATTTTTTAGAGCAGCCGTAAGTTCATAGCAAAATTGAGTGGAAGGTAGAGAAATTTATCATACACTTTCTGACATATGCACAACCTC
Source organism: Propithecus perrieri (assembly GCA_963574695.1). Classification (NCBI taxonomy): domain Eukaryota; kingdom Metazoa; phylum Chordata; class Mammalia; order Primates; family Indriidae; genus Propithecus; species Propithecus perrieri. Next base: position 11,922 of record CAUYRB010006737.1, on the reverse strand, counting down.
CCCTACCATCAACATGCCCTACCAGAGTGGTGCATTTGTTAAATTGATGAACCTGCACTGACATATCATTATTATCTAGAGTAGACTTACAGTTTACATTAGGTTCACTCTTGGTGTCATACATTTTATAAGTTATGACAAATGACATGTACCATTATATTAATAATATAATACAGAGTAGGTTCAGTACCCTAAAAATCCTCTGTGTTCTGCCTATGCATCCCTTTCTTCTCCTTAACTCCTGACAACAACTGATCCTTTTTCTGTTTCCATAGTTTTGCCTTGTCCAGAGTGTCATATATCAGGAATCATATAATATTTTCATATTGGATACTTTCACTTAGTAATATGCATTTAAAGCTCATCCATATCTTTTCATGGCCTAATAGCTCATTTCTCTTTAGATCTGAAAAATATTCCATTGTCTAGATGTACCAGATTACCTGCTGAAGAACTTTGCTACTTTTAAGTTTTGGCAATATAAACAAAGATGCTATAAAATTTTGTGTGCAAGTATTTATGTGGACATAAGTTTTCAACCCACTTTTGTAAATACAAAGGGGTAGGACTGCTGAATTGCATGGTAAAAGTATGCTTAGTTTTATAAGAAACTACAAAAACATCTTCCAAAGTGGCAGTACCATTTTGCATTTCCACCACCAATGGATGAGAGTTCCTGTTGCTTCACATCCTCATAAGCATTTGATATTATCAGTGCTTTGGATTTCTGCCATTCTAATAGGTGTGTAGTGGTATCTCATTGCTGTTTAGATTTACAATTTCCTAATGACATATGAATTGTAGCTATTTTTTACACATTATATCTCCATTTTAATTATAGACTTTTTAAGGGTGGTAAAAGTTATTCATCTTTTTGTCATTCACCAAATATATTATAATGCCTCATGTATACTTGGCACTCTAGTAATTTATCACATATTATTGAATATATGTTAAACCTGTAGTAAAAAAAAAAACACAAAAGAATTTAAGAACATTTGCATTAGTTCACAAGAGGGCCAATTCAGTCTCAAAGCTGTCTAAGACATAATGCCAGAGTTAGTCAATGCTGGAATTTGCAGTGTATTTATATATTTGGCAAATACATATCTGTATGTTATGGATGCTCCTTGATTTATGATGGGGTTATGTCTCAATAAACCCATTGTAAGCTGAAAATATAAGTGGAAAATGCATTTAATATAGTATACCTAATTTATCAAACATAATAGCTTAGCTTAACCTACCTTACATGTGCTCAGGACATTTATGTTGGTCTACCATTAGGCAAAATCTTCTAATATAGGCTTATTTCATAATAAAAATAAAATGTTGAATATCTAATGTAATTTATTGAATACTGTACCAAAAATGAAAAACAGAATGGCTCACTGCCACTGCCCAGCATTGTGAGAAAGTATGTATCACATATCAATAGCTCAGGAAAAGATCAAAATTCAAAATTTAAGTGCAGTTTTTACTGAATGTGTGTCACTTTTACACCATTGTAAAATTGATCAAACCATTGTAAGTCGGGGACTGTCTGTATTTGGACCCAGATAAATAAACCTTCTTCCCTATAAAAAATCTACTATGGACTCAAGGTACATGACCTTAATGTACTACTATTGGTACCTTTTTTGTTTGTTTGCATAGAATGAGGGAGATTAAAAGGAAAATGAGCTATATTTCTAATATATTAACTCCTATTAAGGACTTCCCAGTATTTTGAATAATGGCAATGTCTAAGTCTTTGTTTGTTTGTTTGTTTGTTTGTTTGTTTTTATAACAGAAGACCTGAGACTGGAAAATTTATTAAGAAAAAGAGGTTTATTTTGGTCCATGGTTCTGGAGGCTGGGAAGTGCAAGATTGGGTGGCTATATCTGGTCAGCTTTTGATGAGGGCTTCAGAGCTGCATCATAACATGGTGGAAAACTGGAGGGGCAGATGAGCACATGCAAAAGAGGCAAAGCATGAGGGGCAGCCTTACATCAGAATAACCCATTTGCATGTTAACTTATCCAGTCCAGCAAGAGGGAGAACTCACTCCCTCCTTCCCTGGAGAATTCACCCAGTCCCATGAGAGGCAGCATAATCCCTCTTGATGGCCTAATCCCTCTTAAAGGCCCCACCTCCCAACACCACCACACCAGGGGCCTAATTTCCAACACATAAATTCTGGGGGAAGCAGTTTGACTTTTAAAGTTAATTCATTAAGCAAATATTTATTGAGTGTTTACTATATAAGGCATTAATCTAGGAAAAGGAATATATTGGTGAACAAAATGGAATGGAGTCTCTATTAGTGAAAAAGTCTATGCTTACCAAGTTATACATTTAAGTTTATTCCCTCATATCTAATAATATATTTCAGGATCATATGCCATATAGTATATTTTAAATTCATGTATTCTAGCTTAGAAATAAAACAATCTGAAAAACTTAATACTAAGTTATTTAAACTGAGTTCAAAATATTTACTTTATTTCCATTCCTCATTTCAAACATAAATATATATTTTTAATTTCCATAAGGCTGTGAGATAGTTGAATCCAGAAGACTTACATTGACAGTGCTCTGCAGACTTAGATATTCATTTTAAGCATTTTTTTTCATGTTGCTATGACCTCATGAAGTTTCCCATCTAAACTTCATACTGGACAATTACTCTTATTTTAAGTTATAATTTCAATTGTTAAGAAAATTATATAATATAGAGCATATATATTATATACAAATATACATATATCACTTATTTTATATATATATAAATACATTAGATCTACTGCATATAGATAGTATCAAATGAATTTCAATATCTCTATTTTGGCAGGAATTCAGATTTATAAACAGCAAGCTTCCATCTGGATTTATGGTCTATATAAAGAGGCAAAACAGATTGATTGATATTCATTCACTATAATTACAAGAGCTGAGAATGCTTATCTCTTGATAAGCATGGCTAGAGGCCATCTGTAACAGATCATATGCAAATAAAAGCTTGGAATATAAATTAAAAGAGTCTCTTAAAATATATTTCAACTGGACAAATGATATATATGATTTTATACATTTCCTAATGCTCTTCTATAAATAATTATCAAATAACTGTAAATTCAATAAAAGTTCATATGTATATTTTCAACATTTATATGAATAAATGTGCTTCCTTTACATATGAAAGTGGAATCACCCAGTCACCATGAATAAAATGTGTGCTTTGAATTGTTGGTATAGCATTTATCAGTTTACAGTGAGTCACAGTCTCTTTCTCATCCTTGTGGTTTATATTCATAAACTGAGAGGAACAGGTCAAGGAAAGAGTCCAAAGACAATATTAACATACAAAAACAGTGAATGAAATTTTAAGTGTCGATTATTTCAAATTCAAGTAATATTTAAATACACATACAACTATATTTTGACTATTATTTTAAAGTTGTACATTTTATTATAATTGTATATTCATTTCTTCCTCTAAAAAGCATTATTATTCAGATGAGTAAATTATAGTAACTATTTTATATTTTAAAACAATTATCAAATAGTATTGTATACATAAGTTTCGGGCACAAAACTTGGTGTATAAATGACAAACTATCTCATATACAATTGTAAAAATATGCTGACACAGCCAAAGAAGCCCACTGGGGCCCATGAATCATAAGTATAGCACACTATTTAAAGGTTATGGAGATATTGCTCAAAAATTACTGAATAAACTAAAATACTTTAGTTTTAAATTATAGAACAGAAACTAGAGCCTATGTTTTACTAAGTTGTCTGTTTTCTTAAAAATATGGCTATATAATTATAGGATATAATTTGGTATATCCCTACCTAATTCTACTAACTTCATAATTTTAGAACGTATTATCAGTAGAAAAATAGTATTAAGTTCCACTCTCTTCATTTAAATTTCTCTAAAATGTTTGGGAAACTTATTTATACTATACTGAAGAAAACATATACATATATGATATGGTACAATAATTAATCATTTATGTCAGTTAAGATGATTTTGCTGTAATTAACAGAATAGCCAACTTAAAATTACTTGTACATTAATATTTCATAGACAAATATTTCCAGAGTCAGTGTTGTTCCAGATCTGAGTCAAGAAGGTATCATCATGTCCCAAGTAAGCACTTTCCACTTTTTTCCTCTGTCGTCCTCACCATCCTTAGCATAGCTCTATTCCTCTGGCTTTGCAAGATGACCTCAGGCTTGATGTTTATGCACTGCTACATCAAGAAAATTAGACTGTTTTATTCTTTTATCTCTTTATTTATAGAGAAATAACTTTCCCAGGAGCCTCACAAAAGACTTTCCCTTAGGTCCCATTGGCCAGAGTGAGTTTATAGTCCAGTGCTCTCTAGCTGTAAGGAAAGCTTAGAAAGCAAATGTGCAGCATATTCAAGTTTTACAAAAGGAAGCAGGGAAGGGCTTCCTTTTACAAAAGTCTAGCAGAGAAGGGCCAGAAGAGGCATACAAATTGATGGTATTAGCTGTAAATCTATAACATCTCTATATTTGTCTAATTTACCTTACATTGTTAAAAATTCCTCTATCTTCCTACTTATTCTTCCCCACATACATATACACACACACACACACACTCACACACACACATATGCACATATGCATTTTCTTTCTGTAATTATTAGCCTGTGTCTAGGAAATTGTGTTTATTATGTTGTGCTAAGACATACGTTCATCTCTCCACTATGTAGAGATTGTACATTAAAGCTCTTAAATCTTGGCAAGATTTTTACCTAAAAGGATTGAGAAGCCTTTGTTGGCATGTGTAAAACAAAGAACTGCCACAGGTTTATAGCTCTTTGAAATTTACTGCTTTTTAAGTAAAAAAAAAAAAAAAAAAAAAAAAAATTAAGTTGATGAACTATAAGATTCAAATAAATTGAAAGATAGCCAATCCTCATGGATTAGAAAAATTAATATTGTTAAAATGTCTAGCTACCCAAAGCAATCTACAGATTCAATGCACTACCTATAAAAATTCCAACATCATTTTTCATAGACATAGAAAAAATAATCCTAACATTGGTATGGAACCACAAAAAACCCCAAATAGCCAAAGCAATTTTGAGCAAGGATAAAAAATTTAGTCCTCACAACACCTGGTTTCAAAATATACTACATAGCTATAATAATCATAACAGTACGGTATTAGCAAAAAAAAAAAAAAAAAAAAAAAAACAGACACACATACCAATGGAACAGAATAGAGAGTCCAGAAATAAGTCCACCCATTTATAGCCAACAGATTTTCAACAAAGGTACCAAGACCACACGATAGGGGAAGGACATTCTCTTCAACAAATGGTGCTGGAGCAAATGGATATCCATATGCAGAAGAAAGCAATTAGACCCTTATATGGCATTGCTATGGTTTGAATGTGTCCTCCAAATATAATGTGTTGGAAATTTAATCCTCAATGCAACAGTCTTGAGAGTAAGGTGCTAATAAGAGGCAATTAGGTCATGAGGGCTTTTACTTCATGAATGTATTAAAAGCATTATCACAGCAGTGGGTTAGTTATAGCAAGAGTGGTTTCTTATAAAAACAAGTTAGGCCCCCTCTTACTCTTTTGCCATTCCACCTTAAGCCATGGAATAACACAGAAGAAGGCCTTCAGCAGATGTTGGCTCCTCAACTTTCTAGCCTTCAGAACTATAAGAAATAGATTTCTATTATCTATAAATTACCCAGTCTGTGGTATTCTGTTATAGCAACACAAAATGGACTAAGACACACACCATATATAAAACTCAACTCAAAGAGATTAAAGACTTACACATAAGATCTGAAACTGTAAAACCACAAAGGAAAACCATAATGGAAAAGCTTCATGATATTAGTCTGGATAATGATTTTTTTTGGATATAAACCCAAAAGCATAGACAACAAAAGTAGAAATAGACAAATGGGATTACATCAAACTGAAAAACTTCTGCACAAAGAAACAATCCACTGAGTGAAGAGAGAACCTACAAAATGAGAAAAAATATCTTCAAACCATACATCTGATAAGGGATTAATATCCAAAATTTATAAGGACTTCAAACAAGCAGGTAGTAAGTAACAACCTCATTAAAAAATTGAAACAGGATTTCAATAGACATTTCTCAAAAAACATACAAATAACCAAAAAATGCTCAGAAGCACTAATCATCAGAGAAATACAATTTTAAACCACAGTGATATATCACCTTATACCTGTTAGAATGGCCACTGTTAACAAAAAGATGAAAGATAAGTAGTAGAGAGGATGTGGATAAAAGGGAATCCTTGCACACTATTGGTGGGAATGTAAATAAGTACAGCCATTATGGAAACAGTATGAAGGATTCTCAAAAAATGAAAAATACAACTACCATATGATTCAGCAATCCCACTACTGGGTACATATCCCAAGAAAATGAAATCGGTATGTCAAAACAGTATCTGCACTCCCATGCTCATTGCAACCTTATTCATCATAGCTAAGATATGCAATCAACTGAAGTGTCCATCAACAGATGAATGGATAAAGAAAATGTGATATATATACACAATGGAATACCTACAGCATTATTTAAAAAAAAGAGGAAATCGTGCCATTTGTGACAACATGGATGAACCTGGAGGACATTATGTTAATTAAAATAAGCCAGGCACAAAAGGAAAAATGCTACATGATTTCATTTTTATACAGAATCAAAAAATGTTGAACAAATTAAATAGAGAGTAGAATGGTGGTTACCAGGGACTAACATAGAGGATAGAGATTGGGGGATGTTGGTCCAACAACATAAAATTTCACTTGAGAGGAATAAGTTCTAGAGATATAATGAACAATCTGGTAACTATAGTTATTAACAATGTATTATATTCTTGAAAATTGCTAAAATAATATATTTTTAGTGTTCTCACTCTACAAAAATAAGTATGAGAAGTAATACACATGTTAATTAGCTCAATTTAGCCATTCCACAATGTATACATTTTTTAAAACAACAGGTTGTATGAGACAAATATACGTAAAAAAAAATAAATAATGTTTTTAAAAATTCAAGAAAAGAAAAGAGAATGGAAAGAAAAGGAATGAAGAAAGCAAATAAGGAATGAAGGAAGGGGAGGGGAAGGGAAAGGAAAGAAAAGGAAGGGAAAGAAAAAGTGAGAGGGAGGGAGAGAGAAGAAAGAAAAAGAAAATGAAAAGAGAAAAGGAAAAAGAAAAGCAGCAAAGATTTTTGTTGGTTTATGTATTTATCTTTTAAGTTAGTTGGAAAAATATGTAGCCATTCCCAGCATCTCTAAACACTTTTGTTCAAAATTCAAACATTAAAAGCTGTTATGCATTTCGTTTCATGTTATTCATTTCCAAGAGCTACTATCATCTTAGCTCTGTCATCTTCAGTAGTTTCTGAATGATGGATTATGAATAATTTTTTCATGTAATTAATATAAAATATTACCTACTAAATGCAAATATCTTTTGAAGAGCTAAAATTTAACTTACAGATATTTTACTTACTCCAACCCAATTAATTCAAATTGATAGAAAGTTTACAGTGAAAAAGGATTTTCAAATGACTTATCAGAATCTTGTAATCACAGCTTTGTGTTAAATCATTTACAAATAAAATTTCAAAAGATACTTTATCAGAAATTATTGATTAGTTTTCATGAAATACTAAGGCATGACTGCAACATTTTTTTTCCAAATGTTCACTTTATAGATTTTATCATTGGCAATTGGCATCAAATATATTTTTCTAAATTCTCTTTTTCAAAATTGAAGTTAATAATCTAAGGATGAGTCACAAATAAAATTAAAATTTATCAACACAAAAATTGAAGTAGGTAAGAAAAAGTTATAAATCTTGATGATTCTATTATAATAGTATAATACAAAATAATGAAGAGGCCAAACTCAGTTTGTATAAATTTTATATCTGTTTCGATGGATTGCTACCTTTTAAAATTAATACTGCCACGTTTTTCTTTGCCTCTGAATGTTTGCCTTTAAAGCAAATATTAGTTTTCTCAAAAAGGAATGCTATGTAACTTTAATAACTCTATGTATCTATGTGTACCAAAATAATCTTTTTTTGTGGCCATTGCATTCTGGCCAATTATGGTAGTTCTACAAATAGTTGTATACATTTTATTTTCTACTGCAATGGTACAGATATATGAGAGCTTAAAAGTGTAGCCTTGCCTGAGATTCTTTATTAGCATTGTTTCAGTAGGGTAAAATATCATGACATCAGCATCAGGTACATATAAGTGGATCAATCTTTTACTTTACAAAAATTCCTCCTAGTAGATAAAGAACACATTTTTCTGTTTTTCATGGTAAAATTTATCCAACTTTCTCATTTTAAAAAAAATTAGATAACTACAGGAGGTCCATTCAGGAAACAACTATACTCATGAAGAACCAAATAAAGTAATTAATCTCATTTTCTGACAAAAAATGGGTCATTATATACACTTTATTTTTATGTTCGAAAAAAATATGCTAAATGTGAAATAACAGATTCCCTTCAAGAATGTCTATGCTAAAACACTGTTTCCTTCATATTCCTTTAGGACACAGAAAGACTTATTTCTATTATATCTGGTTCAGTAGGAAGAGATGGCTTCTTAAATGTGTGCACATACTTTCCCTCATAGAAATACTAAGAACGGTCAATTAGATTACAAAGATTCATTCTGTCATCTTGTTTTAATCAAACTAAGGAAGATAACTGCTGAAAACATTATGACATCTTAGCGAAATTGCTGATCAGAGCCATTTGAGACTGAAAACCACACACATTCACAACCTTTTCAACTGTGCAGAGTCAGAATCATAAAGCAGTTTTAGATCACAACATAATTCAGTAAATAATAAAGTAAATGGCCTGTCCTCTAAGTGAAGTTGACATTACTGAGCTATTGTCAGAAGAACATGAATTTTGATTAGATGTTCACAGCAGGGATTTGGGGGCCCTCAAGCAAACATTTCTGAGGAGGTTTATTCATACTTTGTTAACTGCAAAATATATGTATTTGCAGCAAACTTCCATGCAATAGAAAGATTACTTAGCACTTTGGCATTTACAGAAGCCAGCAGGGAGGGACTTTTCCCTTGTAATAGTTTAACTTATTTTCCATTAATTTTTGCCTTTCTCCATGTAGAGAAGCCACACTTAAAGGCTCAAGAAATTAAATAATATTCAACAAATAAATATTTCTTCTAAATTGAATGATGATAGTTTAATGATGTATGGTGTACAAAAATGATTTTATAACTTCTTATATACTTTTGATAATGATCATTAAGAAGGCTTTGATAAATTAATAAGCAGATATTTTAAAACTTTTTAAAATAGATTTCTAGTGCATTTGCAGGTTTTTTTCTCAGAATATTATAGGGGTACAAACATTTTGGTTATAAGAAATGTCTTTCCCTCTCCCAAGCCAAGGCTAGAGGCGTGCCCTTCCCCCGTACAGTGCACACCACATCCATTGAGTTGTGAGTTTACCCACCCCCATACCCTCACCTGACTGAAACCCAATGAATATTACTACCATGTGAGCACCTTAGTGTTGATCAGTTAGTACCAATTTGATGGCGAGTACATGCGGTGCTTATTTTTCCATTCTTGTGATATCTCACTACAAAGGATGGGCTCAAGCTCTATCCAGGATAATATAAGAGGTGCTAGGTCACCATTGTTTTTTGTAGTTGAGTAGTATTCCATAGTATATATAGACCACATTTTATTAATCCCCTCATGTATTAATGGGCACTTGGGTTGTTTCCACATCTCTGCAATTGTGAATTGTGCTGCCATAAACATTCTAGTGTAGATGTCTTTATTATATATGTCTTTTTTTGCTTTGGGTAGATGCCTAGCAGTGGGATTGCATTTGCAGTCTTTTAGATGTTCTTAAAGAGTAGATATAGCTAAGGTCTGGGGTTCTGCTGTTTTCTTTTAAGAGTGGGGAGTATAATAATGGATCTGTACAGATCCATTACTCTCATTTATACAAAATTATTTGTGGATGGGGCAAAACACATATAAAAATTATAAGGTATAACATGAGAATTAAGCAGGTTTTAGTAATACTCAATATTCTATTCCATTTAGTATGCTTTTGCAATTAAGAAATTGCAATGAAAACTAAAAGCTATGATCTTTATATTTTGTTGTTAAGTTCATCCTTTTAAACCAATAATAGATAAAAAATGAGATTTTAGAGTTGAACAGATTCATAGGCAAAATCGGGTCCCAACTCCTTAATTTTATAGTTTATCAGTTGAGATTAAAAAAAAGAGAGACAAATTAGTATTTGGTTTGTCTCCAGTAAATACAGGTGATGGGCTGATAATATGAAAGAACAAAGCCATACGTTTTTTACTCAACATGTATTGTATACTTGCTTTTGTGCCAGGGTCTATTCAATAGTGGGGAAAACTTAAACCCTGCCTGTTCCAATGGAACAGGGAATGACAGGCTTCAATCAAATAATCACACTAGTACATGTATTATTATCATAAAATGAAATAAGTATTAAGAAGGAATGCTAATGAGACAGAAACCTATCTTAGGTCTGTAAAAGACACTGCTTGAGGTGAGAGCCGAAGGACGTATAGGAGTTAACTATGTGGAAAGAATTATGGAAGGTGGTTTGAATTCATAGCTGAGGGAACAACACATGCAAAGACCTTTGTAGAGGGAGGAGCATCATGAATTTAAGGACATGAACAAAGATAGATCAACAGAACTCACCTAATATGAAGAGAGAGGAAATGGATTGATAAATATCAAAAGTTGTATCATATGGGTAGTTGAAGGCACAGAAGGAATGAGGCAGAGAAAGTATCAGAGAAAAAATGGCCAAAAACTTCTTACATTTGGTGAAAGATACAAAATTTATATAAAAATGTACAAGAATCAAGAAGCTCCCCAAGAACAAAGAATAAAAATAAAGAAATACTACCTAATTGAGGAAGGAAATAGCAGAGGACATAAACAGGTGGAAAACCATACCATGCTCACGGCTCGGCAGAATCAACATTGTTAAGATGTCTATACTACCCAAAGTGATCTACAGATTCAATGCAATCCCTATTGAAATACCGACATCATTCTTCACAGATGTAGAAAAATTAATTTTATGCTTCGTATGGAACCAGAGAAGACCCCGCATAGCAAAAACAATTCTAGGCAATAAAAACAAAATGGGAGGTATCAACTTACCAGACTTCAAACTTTATTATAAGTCTGTAGTAATCAAAACAGCTTGGTACGAGCACAAAAATAGAGCCATTGACCAGTGGAACAGAACTAAGAACCCAGATATAAATCCATCCTCATATAGCCATCTAATCTTTGACAAAGCAGACAAAAACATATACTGGGGAAAAGGATCCTTATTCAATAAGGATTGAATGGGAAATTCAATATCCAGTGCTGGGAAAACTGGATAGCCACATGTAGAAGACTGAAGCAGGATCCACACCTTTCACCTCTCACAAAAATCAACTCACACTGGGTAACAGATTTAAACCTAAGGAGTGAAACTATTAGAATTCTAGAGGAAGATGTTGGAAATACACTTCTAGACATTGGCCTAGGCAAAGAATTTATGAAGAAGACCCCAAAGGCAATCACAGCAACAACCAAAATAAATAAATGGGACTTGATCAAATTAAAAAGCTTCTGCACAGCCCAAGAAACTGTCACAAGAGCAAACAGACAACCTACAGAATGGGAGAAAATTTTTGCACGCTACAAATCCGATAAAGGGCTGATAACCAGAATCTACTTAGAACTCGGGAAAATCAACAAGAAAAAATCAAACGACCCTATCAAAAAGTGGGCAAAGGACATGAACAGAAACTTTTCAAAAGAAGACAGAA
>CAUYRB010006736.1:0-42212 GCA_963574695.1 Propithecus perrieri | reverse complement strand
TCTGCCCTACACTTACAATCAGCTTACACAATATCCTTTACTCACATTAACTATCGGCATGAAAAGGAGACTAAGAAAATACCTGAATTAATTCTCCCGAGAAATATTTATTTAACCCCCGGAGTAGTGGCCAGAGACCTCGCGTCGCGTGCGGCTTGCCGTCTAGCATCGATGCTCAGACATCACTGTTTACTTTCAAACTGAGCTAGTCCTCTGGAAGAAAGGATCAGAATTCCACAAAAGCCCCAGGTGAGTGGCCACCCCAACATGCATGAGATTGGGAGCTGGCAGGTTCCCCAAGATGGAGGGGTGACCGTGTTGCTTATGGGGTTATGACGATGCTGTCACTGGAGGATCACGCCACTACTCCCCGGGAAGATGATGGTGCCATCGGATGGGAGCCAGGGACATCCAACGGGGGAATGATGATGTCATTCGCTAGGTGGAAGATGGTGTCATCGACTGGGTGATGATAATGTCATCTGTGGGTCAGATGATGATGCGTTCACTGAATGACGATGATGTCACTTGCTGACTTACGGAGCACGGCAAAGGGGCTGGGTCAAGGAGGGGATGTGGAGTTGGAGGCGCTGTTGAGATGGCGGGTGGGTATTTGGGGGTCAGCTGGGCCAGTGCAGGTGCATCCGCGGGGCCTCCTCAGCACAGCGCTGTCGGTGCAGGGGTCAGACGGCCTGGTTTAGATCCTGACTCCACCACCTCCTGGTTCTGCCGCCTGGGACAGTTTCCTTATGTCTCTGGGCCTCGGTCTCTTCATTTGTGAAATACTTTCGTTAGCAGTGGGGCCACCCCCACAGCGTCGTCATGAGGATCGAGGGAAATAACATACAGGAAGTGCCTGGAAACACGTTTGGCAGGTAGTAGAGCCCAGTAAGTACAAGTTGTTATCGCTGGACGTACGGGTCCGAGTTCCAAGGGGAATGGGCCGGAGATATCACTGGGGTCTCTGGACAGCGTGTGGCTGTGAAGCAACTGCCTCAGATAGCACTGTGGAGAGAAAAAAAGGAGGGGGGAGAGAGGAAGGACAGGGCTAAGGCTAAGCTTCGAGGAACTGCAACATTGAGACAGGGTAGAGGAAGAATGAGTCTGCTAATGGGTGCGGTAAAATGAGGCTGAAAATACGAGGGAAATCCAAGTAAGATGGAAGAGTGGAAGAGCCAGGGGGAGAGCGTGTCCCCAAAAAGAGAGTGCACAGCTGCGCTGCGGTGGGTGGAGGCCCAGACTTGGAGAGATGCACGTCCCCTGGACTTTGGCAATGGAGGTCGCCGATGGCCTCAGCAGCAGGTGTCTGTCTCCGTCGAGTACTGGAGCAGACTGGGGTGGGTGAGAGTGGGCGAGAAGAAGAGTGGAAACAGGCTGAGATCATCCTACTGAGGGGTTTGGCTCTGGGGAGGGAAAGAGATAGGAGGATGGAGGAGGAGGAGGTAGACGCACCTGCTGGGTGGCCGGGGAGGAGGTGACGGTAGTGGGGGTTTTGGGATTTATGAGAATAATGCAGAATTTTTTTTCATGCTCCTCCGGATTTCCCAAAGTTTCTGCAGTGAGCATGCCCTGTTTTCCTTAATTATAAAATATACTTAGAAAGCAGTATATGTAAGTATGCATAGTCCAAATGGCAGATGACCACAGCAACATGAGATACGGCTTCTAGAAACCACTGATGTCGCTGAGCCAGACATAAGGCCGGCATTGTCTGGTCCGGCCTTGGGTCTTACGAAAGCAGCTCGGAGGTCCAGGGCTGCAGACAATCGTGAAGGAACCTGCTGCATTGGCTCAGCCTTCTCTTCCATGGTGGGAAACGTCACGGCCTTCTGAACAGGACTGTGCTGTTCACCTTTGAATGCCCAAGATGCAGCAGGGACCCCTCTTAGAGGCCTAAGAGGCTTCCCAAGCATGGAAATAAAGAAAAAAATCTTGAGTCCCTCCAAGGGAAATTCCAGGCACCCAGCTAGCCTTAAAAAGTAAATGACAGCCTGATAGGAGGGTGCTACCACAGTCTCCCGAGCAAGCCAGAGCCGCACTGTGCTTTGGTTCCCTGCAGAAACTGAAAGATAACATCCTAACGTGTTCTTGAGTTGCTTTTCAGAAACCCCTGCCAAATGGAAAAGCTGACGCTATCACGTAGACCTCAAAGGGAGGACCTGGGACTGAACTCTGACCATGGTTCTTTGTTCCAAATTTCCTCCCGAGGGGCCTGGGGGGAGCCACACACACTCACGAGCCAAGCCGACCTGTAACCTCCATGTGTTGGCTCACAATTTTGCCCACAACTCTGCTTTCTTGAAATGTACCCCTGCCTTTAAAAACCCTTCCTTATAAGCCATCAGGGAGTTGGGGTCTTAACGTTAGCTGCCCGCGCCCCTTGCTTGGCACTGCGCAGTAAGCGCCCGTTTCTCCCGCTGCAAATCTCGGCGTCCGCATCTGGCTTCACTGCCCCGAGCAAGCGGATGCCGGTTCAGTTAGGTGACACCCCCAGTATCCGCCACTGTCCTTGGTGCAAAACTGCTTGCTGTTCAACAAATATCTGCTAAATGCGTTAAAGGTAATTTTTAGAAAAAGGTAAAACCATGACTAGCATACAGATCTAAAAATGAACACTCGTTAGAGAATTTATTTTACTCCTGTGCTATGAGGAGCCAGGCGGATGGTATAACCGGTTCAAAGGAAAAGTCAAAACAGCACAAATTTATATGTAGTAAGGAATGTGGAGATAAATTGCAAATGGAGATAAAATTGTGTTTTACAAAGTAAGAGGAAGTCAATTCAAACCACTATGGGGAGGGCAGCATTTACATATCTATTACTTACCTACAATTCACAGAGTTTCAGAGTAGCTGGGAGATAATGGAAGGGCGGGAATCGGAGGGCATGCTGTAGGCAGTGCAGTTCCCACTGAAACGCGAAATTTTTTATCTACAAATGAATGAATCGTTGGTGTCATCTCCACGTACAGAGGAGAGAGAACATTGATCAACAGAAATAACTTTGAGTCAGGACCCTGGGTAGAATATAACAGTTACACTTCTAAGACAAATATTGTGTTCCAGATGTTACGGATGCTCCCACGCGGTGTGTCTGTCTGTCTGTCTGCTATCTGAAGACGCGGGGCTGCGCTCAGGGGAGGCGGCTGTGCTCGTGTCCTCGCAGCTGCAGGGAGCAGTCACAGGGCAAATTCAGCCCTGAGCCTTTCGAAGCCCTGCTGTGAGCATTTCCATTCAAAGCAGGCTTGTCTGTAGCAACAAGCTACTCCAGAATTGTACCTCGCGTTTGTTAGATCTCACAGGCAGCAGTGGCTTCTGTGTCCAGCGCTCACTTTACCAGCCAAAACAAGTCCTGACGCTCTTATGCATAACTGCGGGAGCAGGACCGGCGGGAAGCCTGACCCCAACAGTGGTATTTCCACTGCCCGGCTGATGACCCGGCATAAGGGTCCCACATTTAGGCTGCAGTGAGCGACTGCGCATCAGTTCAGCTCTGCTCAGCACCTGTTTGTTCTGCTCGGAATGAAGTCTCTTTGCAGGCAGGGAGGGGAGTGGTTCTCAGTTGAGTTCCTTTGTAAATAAAATGACTGATGTCCTTCTCAATGAGTGAAAGTCGGTAGTATCTTTATTTGAAATAAAAAGAATTAAAAGCTGCCATTCATTCATTAAATGAATAAAAAAGTGTCAGGCAGTGGTAAAAGGCCTTCATATATAATATACCTGATCATTATAACAAATTAGAGCATGTAGTGTCCATTCATCCATCCATCATCCATCCACCCACATAGCCACCTACACACCTGCTCAGACATCCATCCATCTATCCACCTACCAACCTACCCACCCACTCTCCCATCCATTCACCTATCTATCCATCCATCCATCCAGACATCCACTCACCCACCCATCTACCTAATCACCTACCCACCCATCCATCCGTCCATCCATCTATCCATCCATCCACCCACATAGCCACCTACACACCTGCTCAGACATCCATCCATCTATCCACCTACCTACCTACCCACCCACCCACTCATCCATTCACTCATCCATTCATCCATTCATCCATCCATCAAGACATCCACCCACCCACCCTCCCATCCATCCATCCACCATCCAACCACCCACTCACTCACCCACCATCCTTTGTCTGTTGAGTGCCATTCTACACACCAGGAATTAGGGTGGACATACAGCAAGATAAGCAAGGACACCATCTCTGCCCTCAGGCTAGGGAACTAACTCAAGCCATCAGTAAACCTCATTGACTTTATGTTCAAAATATACCCAGAATATACCCACTTCTCACTACCGCATCTCTCCAGCCCTGCCCTCGCCTGGTACACAATCAAGGAGTCATCGCCATCCTCATCGAGACCTTCAGGGACTTCATGACTCTGCCTCGACTTGCCCTCTCTGACCTCGGGTCTCATTTCTCTCCTCCTTCTGTCGGCTCCCAGCGCTCTGGTCTCCGCCTTGAGTTTCCTTCCACACAGGACACATGGCGGCCCTGGGGAGCAGCAGGGCGGGTGCCCTCACCCCTTCACACCTTTGCTCAGTCCTGCTTTTCAGTGAGGCCTTAAAACGCAGCCTGCATCCCACCCCGGCACTCCTGCCCCTCTCCCCTGCCACCTTATCTTTTGCCCACCCCAGGGAGACACTCGTTTAAAATGTGTCTCCCTAGGCCTGCTGGGATGGAAACGCGTGGGCACAGGGCTGTGTGTCTCTTTTGTTCCCTGTTCCGGATGCTCACGACAGTGCCCAACACAGGGCGGAACTCAGTAAGTCGGTGTTGAATGAACGGGTGAATGAATGAATTGGCTAAGCGAAGAGAGCTAGGCTAGCACAGCATTTGTCAAGCCTGGGCAACTTTGCCCTGGACACGATTATGGGATCAGAATATGCCACCCCAAAATATGCCGCTTTAGTATAAAGATTATTTTATGCTGAAGACGTTTGAAATTCTACAGATGCAGGAAAAAATCCTTCTCAGAGCTTCCCTTATCTGATTAAAGGCATCAACTTCTGGGAAACGAGATTGCCATAAATTCCTCTTTAGGGCAAATCTACTCCCAGAAGGTAGAAAGCGAATAAAACCTTCCCCAAATCCCTTCTCCAAGGGAGTTTTATGGCCCTGAAGGAGGTAGGAAGACCAGCTCGCACCTGTGCAAACATTATCACAAACTTTCTTACCTCTTATTTGTCCCCCTGAAAATCTATTTATCTCTCCAAAATCTCATTTTCTCCCCCTCCCCTTCACTTGTTAAGATGGTACATAAGCCCCGAATTCTAACCACTCTTCCAGTTACTCATCCCTGAATTCTGGGTGTACATGTATTGCATGTGTAAGTAAGCTGGTTTTCTCCTCCTGTTAACCTGTCTTTTGTCAGTTTAATTATCAGGCCCAAGCCACTAAGCCTAAGAGGGCAGAGGAAAGGTGTTTTTTTCCTCCACTAAAGGGACATTTGAAAATGTATGGAGATGTGTCTTCTTGTCTGTGGTCACAGCTGGGGCTTAATGACGTTTAATGGGTAGAGACCAGGGTGCCGTTAAACATCCTGTAATGCACAGGACAGCCCTGCGCAGTGACAAAAAATCATCCGGAACAAAATATCAGAGGTATCAAGGTTGAAAAACCCTGAGTTAGTGGTTATAACCAATTTTTAAAAATTAACTTTATTGAAGTAAGATTTATATGCCATAAAATGCACCCATTCTAAGTTCACAGTTGGAAGAGTTTGGGCTAATGTATATGCCCCTCTAAACACAACTTCATTTCAGAAATGACAGAAAGTATTAAATATTTACATTTCCCTGAAACGTAAACTCATGTTCCTTTTAGTCAGTCCCTCCCCCACCCAGACAACCCCTGATCTCATCATTATCATCGTAGCTTAGCTTTCCCACTCTAGAACGTCACAGAAATAAAACATGTGCGTTCTCTTTTACGTTTGGCTTCTTTTGCACAAAATCACGTGTTTGAGATTCATCTGCATAGTTACACGTATCAGTAGTTACCCATTTTTGTTGCTGAGTAGTATTCTATTGTACGAATAGTCTACATTGCTTTTGTTGTCTTATTCATTCTTCCACTAATGGGCATTGGACTTATTATCAGTTTTTGGCTATTAGGAATAAGCTGCTATGGGCATTTTAGAAGTCAATGCATGGATACAGATTTTTGTTTCTCTTCATCAATACCTAGGCATCGAATTGTTGGGTCGTAGGGTAGATTTAACCACTTAAGAAAGTGCCACATGGTTTTACAAAGCGATAGCACCATTTTGCACACCCACTAGCAATCCAAGAGAATCCTTGGAATGGCCCATTGCGTTAATTTCAGCCATCCAAGGGGGTGGGTAGGGGGTCTTCACAGAAGTTGGATTGGAGCATTTATTAAAGCTTTGGTTACTCCAAGTCAGTTCAGATCTCTCTTTCTCTCTCTTTTTTGAGAAGACCCCTAGGACCAAACACTGTGACGCTATTAGACCTCGAAACTGTGACATGGGGGTCTGCTAGACCTTGAGGCGGCCGGTCTCTGGGTTGGATGGGGCCGAGGCGGCCGGGTCTGGACGCTACAAAATCACAACACACAAGCGGCAAGTCTGCGAAACCTTGAGGCTGCAACACAGAAATCGTGAAAGGTCTTCCTTGCTCTGGTGCAGCCTTTACTTTCTCAGCAAAAACTTCGCTTACCAGTATTACTAAGGTGGAAAGATCATGCTAATACACGGGGTGTCTCCAAGTCCAAACCCAGCAAACCGGCCCCGGGTCAGCTGCGTTTAGCTGCTTCTTCCTCCCTCCTCCGCAGGCTTTTTGTGCTGCTCTCCCTGCCCCCAGTTTTACCCACCGGTCTCCTGGTCATCTAGGGAGGATGTGTCCCTCTGGAGTTGTTGAGTTCTTTTAGATGTCCTTGTGTCCTTCTTTCTTCAATGGCTTTAAAGAAAAATTTGATTTTGGTGATTTCTTGTGGTTGCATTAGGAATGAACTCACTTGGTAACCTGTATGCTACACGGACGCGGAGGCTCCCGTTACAGCGACGTTTCACAGTTCCAGGGGGAGGGATTGCAGGATGCTTCGGGCACCCAAAGAGAGATAACTAACCAATGCAGGGAGTCAAGAGAGACTTCCTAGAGGAAGCTAGGATCAAAATCACTGGTAGGAAGTTTCCAGAAGAAGGAGGTGGCAGAGTGTTTCAAACCAAGGAAACAGGGGCCAGGAGAAAGCATGCAACAATGGGAGAAGTGAGAGACGAGGACTTTGTTAGAGAGGAGAGGTTGAAGGTGGGAGTGGCTTGAATGAGGCTAGACCTGCTCTGTCCAGTGGGGCGGCCTCGGCCCCTGTGGCTCTCTGTCCAGTGGGGCGGCCTCCGTCCCTGTGGCTCTCTGTCCAGTGGGGTGGCCTCGGCCCCTGTGGCTCTCTGTCCAGTGGGGCGGCCTCCGTCCCTGTGGCTCTCTGTCCAGTGGGGCGGCCTCGGCCCCTGTGGCTCTCTGTCCAGTGGGGCGGCCTCCGTCCCTGTGGCTCTCTGTCCAGTGGGGCGGCCTCCGTCCCTGTGGCTCTCTGTCCAGTGGGGCGGCCTTGGCCCCTGTGGCTCTCTGTCCAGTGGGGTGGCCTCCGTCCCTGTGGCTCTCTGTCCAGTGGGGCGGCCTCGGCCCCTGTGGCTCTCTGTCCAGTGGGGCAGCCTCGGCCCCTGTGGCTCTCTGTCCAGTGGGGCGGCCTCTGTCCCTGTGGCTCTCTGTCCAGTGAGGCGGTCTCGGCCCCTATGGCTCTCTGTCCAGTGGGGTGACCTCAGCCCCCGTGGCTCTCAGGCACCTGAGACGTGACTGGTCCTGCTTGAGACGTGTTGCAGCTGGACTTCAAACTGGACTTCAAATCCAGCTGTAAATCACTGGATTTATAGTTCACACTATAAACTTATAGATGATCTATAATTTGTAATTATAGATAAATCCATTATTCATAGACTTACACTATAAATCCACTGTAAATCCAGCTATATAGACTGGATTTCAAATACTTAGACTGGATTTCAAATACTTAGTAGGATGCAAAATATCTCATTGACAATTTTTATATTGATAATATGTTGAAATGATATGTCATATATATTGGGTAACATAAAATACATTATTAAAATTAATTTCATCTATCTCTACATTTTTCCATGTGACTACTAGAAAACTGGAAACTGTATTTGTGGTTAGCATTATATTTTTACTGGGCAGTGCTAAGCTAGAGCTTTGGGGCACCAGATCCTGAAGGTTTCTAAAAGCCCTCGTCAGGGTCTGAGTGGTGCACAGAGGGGATGGGGATGGTATGCTCAGAACGAAGCGTTGGGATTTTAGAGGGTGAATAAACTATCTCCTGTTTTCCTGAATTCTGAACCAATTGAAAGTCAGAAGCCAAAGTCAGACAGATGAGAATAAATACGCTAGTTTTATTACTAGTAATACAGAATCCAAGAATAGAACTTTAGGTCAGTAACTGCAGTGGGCTTGTCAACCATTCACCAAAGAGTTAAACTCCCCCACTCAGAGACTGGCACGGTGGGCAACCTGCAAGCTCTTCCTAAGACATGGCACGAGGACGGATGTTCCCCATGGGCAGAAAGATCCCCAAGAGCAGAGCGAGGGGAACAGGCTGAAATGAGCACGCACTCTTTCTCCTCCTAAATCCACCAGGAAACCCCTCCTTCTCTGGGGAGGGGTGAAAGAGGGACATACCCTGTTGTCCGATGTTGCTCCTCCAAGCTTTTCCAGTGGTGTGAGTTTCCCCTCGCTGCTGTCACAAATGGTTACAGACTGAGGGGCTTAAAACAGTGCACAGGTATTACATCGTAGTTCTGCAGACCAGAAGTCCAATTGGCTTGGCTGCTTACCCTGGCTTGCGGAAGGCGGAAATAGAGGGGTCAGCCAGACCAAGTGCGTGTCCAGATGCTTGGAAGGATGATGTCCTCCCAAGCTTGTTCCAGCTGTTGGCAGAATCCAGGTCCTTGCTGTTGCAGGACTGAGGGTCCCACGCCCTCTCTGGCTGTCAGCTGTGGCCTCTCTGCAGTCCTTGCACATGGGCCCTTGCATCTCAGAGCCCACGGTGACACACAAATCCTTCTCATGTTTGGATTCTGTGACGTCCTGTTTGCTCAATGTCTTCCAATTGCATCTTCTTCCCA
This sequence comes from Propithecus perrieri, assembly GCA_963574695.1. Classification (NCBI taxonomy): domain Eukaryota; kingdom Metazoa; phylum Chordata; class Mammalia; order Primates; family Indriidae; genus Propithecus; species Propithecus perrieri. Next base: position 33,040 of record CAUYRB010006736.1, on the reverse strand, counting down.
ACAGAGGCAGATTGTCCTTTTGTTAAGGGCTCCTGTAATGAGATTAGTTCCACTCAGATAATCCAGGATAATCTCCCTATCTTGAGGTCCATGATCCCATCTACAAGGTCCCTTTACCATGTGAGGCCACATAGTCACAGATTTGGGGACGAGGACACAGACATCTTCCAGCAGGACTATTGCTCTGCCTATCATACCGTAGATATTAAATGCAGCATACAGATATCACATATTTGAATATATACTTTGTCTTACTGTTAATTTCCTGGGAAGTACTTACAATTCAGAGCTATTTTCCTTGTTTCAACGTCCCCTTTTGGAAAGTGGGAAAACCCTGAAACTTATCTCCTGAGGCCATGAGTTAATACACGCCCAGTGGTTGCAATAACGCCAGGCACAGGGCAAGTGCTCAATAAGCACAAGCCATTAAAAGAATAGTGACCTACTTAAATGACAGGCCACTGGTACACGAAGCCCGCACCACACGTAAGGCGAAAGTCCTGTAGGGCTCACACTAGCTGAAGTCCGAGGCCTCAGAGCCTCGAGTCTGGTCCCCAGCAGACGTGCTGGTCCCCATGTGTCATTTGGTTTCCCACCTGCCACACATCGCCTAGTGTTCTGAGTTCCCAGGCGACGTGCCCCGTTTCTGCTGTCTTCAGGCACCAACTGAATTAGACTGGATTCTGTTTGGGGAGATTACATGTTTCTGCATTTGTCAATAAGATTATAACTGGTTGCTAAATTAGGGGATGATGTGAGGATTCTATGGAAGGCACTTTGGTTCAGATGCAACTTTTCTCAGCCTATCAATTTTGCACCACCCAAGGGCAATGATAATGGGCGAAAGCAGTCACACCTACCGTGGCGCACAGCCCACCCCCCGACCCCCCGCCCACGTCGAGAATGCACCGTGGCCCACAAGGACCATCCATACCACTTCCCTCCGGTGATCTAGCTGGGCAATGGGCCCTGCCTACTTGGAAGTGCTTATTGCAAGATGCATCCTAATCTAAGCTAGAGAAAGACACACAGCACCAGGGGCCAGGCCACCAGCCAGCTTCCTGTGCTCTGGGTGCAGCCAGGACCTGCTTCCACAGGACGCTTCCCAGGCCCTCCTGCTCAGCCCCTGCCGCAGTGACCCAGCCAACCCCGCCCTTTCACCCCACCCATCGGATGACCTTCACCCTCTTTGTGAAAGTTAGAGACTACATTTGCTGCAATATTTATTTGGTAGAAATTTAAAACGTCATTTCAGCGGCATGAGTGATTTTTTAAAGGATTTTTATTGTTTAATGATTTTTGTGGGTTTTTTTGGGGGGCGGGGCGGGTTTTTGGTGCTCTGGTTTGAATGGGTGGCCCTGGACTCTACTGTGCCCACCAGGCATGTTTTATTTTTGTTTTTTTTGTATTTGTTTGTTTTTCCTTCCATGATTTTTCAGAACTTTAAGTTTCCAAGAATATATATCTGTGGTGTTTTGGTAGCTTGAACTATATATTTGAAACACTTGCTACCCCTTCCTGCTGGGCCGCTGCTCAGGGCTCCCCTCTGACATGAGACGAAATGGGAACATTTCCCCCCGTGGGGCCGGGCTGGGCCGTGTGATGTGCTTTGGCCAGTGGAATGTGAGAGGAAGTGACATAAATCACATCCCGGTGGCCACTTTAAGAACCTGGCTGGGTCCTGCCTCTCTTCTGTTCACGCTGCTCTAAGCCTGGGAGCTGCAGTCTAGAGGGGGCAGCTGCTCCAGCGTGAATGGAGAAAACATGGAAAGAACCGCAGCCAAGCCAGAAAAGCCACGTCATGCGCGTGGGACGTCCTTTATGTCCACAGGCCACTGAGACTTGGGTAGTCTGTTACCAGAACGTAAGGAGCGAAAGCTGATTGTAAGAAAGAAATATCTGTTGTTTAAACCACCCAATCTATGGTATTTTCTTACAGCAGCCCAAGCCAACTAATTCAATGGCTTATAACTTAAAATAATAATAAACTCAAAGCAAGAGAACTCTGGGTGTTTTATTATGTCTATTATTTTATTAGTAGCGGTGGTCTTGGTTGTGATGCTAGTGGTCTCCTTGTTCCTTTCATTCCATTCCTTTATAACCTGCAGATATTCTGCCATAAGCATGCATATTCAAATAAAAAGAAGTCAATATTTTCATTTGTGGTTTTATAAGTTAGAAATCAGGACAAGACGTGTCTGTGCCAAGCATCTAGAATAAGATTGCTTCTAAAACCGAGCACTAATTTTAGAGCTACGGTTTTTGGTAGAGAAGCCCAAAGGGAAGATTTTTATGTCACACGGAATTTGTCTGAACAAGACGTATATAAAATGCTGCTGAAGAGAAACGTAGAGCCGCCTTCCAGAAAGAATCCACATGAATCCTAATATAAGAGCCACAGGTTAACGTAACAGGTAATGTCTGGGCATTGCTGTGGGGAAGGAATAAAACTATTTTTCGAGGATATCTCTTCGTTTCTCTCCCATGGACGCTGAGGCAGTAGTGCTATATCAAGCCCGCACAAGGACTTTTCACACAAATTATAAATGTGTTTATAGTCGCCAAGAAAAATGTTCTCTAATGCTCTGACTCTGTCCGTGGACAAGCTGTGGGAAACCAGAGCGCTTAACACACGATCCTTCCGAAAACATCAAGAGCCTCAGGTGAGCCATTTTTAGAAAGAATGCTGTGTGTATTTCAGGCAGAAAATCCTGGAAGTCAACCAAATAGGAAGCAGCCTCGCAATCCCAGACTCCGCGTGAACAAAGCCGGACAGTCGGAGCCTTGAGTCCTGTCCAGTTCTTCCCCAGAGGCTGCCGGAAGGAGGCCACAACGTGGCTTCATCCACGCAGGGCACCCACGGGCAGGCTCAGAGGGGACGCAGGGCCCTGGGTCCCAGGTGGGTCTCTCCAGGAACTTGCTTTCGGAGCAGTGAGGTCCATATGCCGCTGTCGATAGCGACCCCCAGAAGCTGACCCTTCGGCACGAGGGGGACCCACGTGGCTGCCAAACTGTGCCCAGATCATTTTGCTGAAAAAAGATACACCTCTTGGGCTCGGATAAAAGCGATGTTCTGGAAGGACTATCGGAGCTTGAAGGTTTGCAAATCGCTAGGGAGAATTCTCTTTCCCCGACCAGAGGGAGGCAGTTTGCGCAGCAGGTAAGGCAGGTGCGCTGGGGCTGTCGGAACTGGGTGCCACGTTCTAGCTCTTCCGTATTAGCTATGTGGCTTCCGACAGCACAGTTCACTGTCCTTTCCTTCAATGTCCTCAGATGTAAAGTGCATGTCGTGGTGATGAACTCGATAGTCCGGCTTTGGTAGTACCTGAGAGAGGGTTCTGATGGCAGCGGGCACGGGTGCTCACCTCCACCCATCACGGTGGCCCCGGGAGACCTCATGGCCATGTCCACAGAAGACGCAGAGGAGGCCTGGGACTGAATAGATTCCAAAAAGGTGTGGAGAAATTAACCACCACGTGATTTATTAGTAAAATATTAGGGCTGATAGGAGGACGGAGCTCTCCCTTGAGTCTGTGCCGGCCGGATGTCTCCTTGAGGTCCGGCATCCGGGCTTGAACCACGGGCAGGTGGCGGCGTTGGAAGGGGCTCCAGATAGGCTCCTAAAGCTGTGGCAGAGTTTTTGCTCCTCAAGGACTCACAGAACCTTCCCAGAGCCCAGAGACTCAACCCAGCACCCCCTCTCCCAGGTGTGGGGAACAGCTCACACCCAGGCAAGTCTCAGCTTCCTCTCCAAAATGATCAAACCGGGTTCGGGTTATAACAGGCAAAGCTGATGGCTGCAAATCTATTTCTCCTTCATGCCCAGCAGGGAGGTTAGGAGTGGGTGGCAAACTCGAAGGAAATGAGACAAGAAAGTGAGTTCTCTTTCGACAGGGCAAAGAAGAAAGAAGTGCACAGGGAAGGATTTAGCTCCTCGAGTAAACATAACCCTGAGTGTTTTTCTCCTAGGCCGAATTCACTTACCCGTGCTCCAGGAAATCACCCCCATCGCTGTCCCCCACATTCGAAACTTCTCTATCGAGACCAGATAAGGATCTGAGAAGCTGAGCCGCAGAAACTTGCCGCTGAAGGCTGGGAGTCGAAATCTTAATATGAATGGCTCCAATAGTGCAGCTAATGAGCTCGGCCTTAATTTCCCACGGCGGTGCCCGCGTCCTTCCGCTCTTAATCAAACCCCAGACGGGCTTCAGCACCAGACGGTGAACGATTTCTCGCCCACCATTTCATCTGCCCCCCTGATTTATTTATTACTCTTAAAAGCATATTCCTTTCATTTTCCACCCTTTCTCTAGGAGGACAGGGGTGGGGTTTGATCAAGATTTCTCACAGCGACTCTTTTCTTTATTCCGACTGATGATTAATTCACCTGTTGATCTGTAGAAATGTCAGCCTCCCCGCCCACATCCGCACCCACCGTGGCAAAGAGCGCCCTGCCAGTCCTTGAAACGCTCTTGATCAAAACATGTTATTCGCTACCTTTCTTACTTTTTATGTTCGAGTTGTCTTCTAAGAAACAACAGCTAGTAATAATAAACAGTGGAGAGGCGGTGACCCCGATGGGAATGAACTCTTCAGCCTCTTGGGAAAGAAACTCTTTCTCCTTTTTAGCTACTGCCTTGAATAGGCTTAGGAAAGAAATCAACCATTCACCGACCTATGATTTTCCAAAATTCTAAAGATAAAGGCCAGAAAACCTGGCCGAGGTGGATCTACCATTAGTTCCCCAAGAGATTAAACATAAACTTCATGATTTGCACTGCGGGCAAATTCCTGTCTGCACAGCTGAGAGCCCAGTGACGGCTTCTGCCTGGGGCTTCCATGGAAGGGGGAAGAGGGTCTGGGCGAGCCAGGCATCATGTGGATGGACAGCGAACATCTTCATCTACGTCCCTTTGTTGACACCATGGCCCGACAGCAACGCACCCTTGTCAGTCCCTGTCTCCCGCCACCCCCTCGATGGTCACATTCCACGTCTTCTCCTGTCACGGTGGTGTTTACGGTGTTCCTCCACTGCCGGGGGAGCTGTCACAGCATTCGACAAAGAATGCTGTGTTTTTCTGCAAAATCCTGAGTTTCAGCCAATTAACCTTTATCCTGTTTGTTACATTAATTTGAGCATCCCCCGGCTATGACAAGAAAGAGCCTCTCTTTCCCTCCATCAGCCCAGCCCGTTTTGTCCTTCAAGACTGGCCCGACCTCAGCACTCAGGGAGCCCTCCCCAATCTGTGCCTCCCACTTCACCTCCGACAACCCTTTATACAACCCGCCCAGCCCCAGCTCACATCGAATTTTCTTATTGCAGTAATGCACAATTCAGACACTCGTCAGAACCACGTACGGACCCTCAGAGTCTACGTCTAGAGCCATCTGGATCTAAGTCCAGAGATCGGCTTTCATGCAGGCAGGGCTGTGGCCCAGGCATCTGCATTTTTAAAACTTTCCAGGAGATCCCGCCACCTTGCAAGGACAAGACCCCCGTGGCTGTGCTGCACACCGAGACCAGCTCCTCCCGGCACGTTTAGATTTACGTGGTCCGGGGTGAGGCATGCGCATGGGGACTCCTATGGGCTTCCCAGGTGGTTCTGCTGCAGAGGTTGGTGGAGAGCCACCGACTTTGACCTTATCCATTGTGCAGCAAGCAGGAGAAGTTGCACATGATGTCACGAGTGGGCTTGCTTCCCTCTTTCCTAAGAAGCTTGGTGTTTCGGGGACAGCATGGACTGCACGCTTTGACTGGCTCAATCTCCTCCCCCAAGCTCCACCGCCATACACAGTGCTCCAGACCCGTCCTCGTTCATCCCCCAGGGCCACATCCAGGTTTTATGGGGTCGTGTGCCTATTCAGTTTGGGGAGGGGCCTCTTTATGAAAAATGGTTTCCAAATTATGGATAGAAACTTAGGTTTAGGGGCTCTAATGTGGCTTCCTTAGCTCCAAGGTGAACATGGACCCCCAGGTGGGCTTGCTTGGATTGCTAACACCCGTGGCCAAATCTGTGGCCAGATCTGCTGATTTGGTTATTTCTATTGTGTTAGGATCGGGACCATGTCCCCATCTTTAGGTTCTCGACCCTGGCATTGCACAGGAAGATATTTCTTCTGGAGTCACAGGCAGAGGAACACTCCAGAGAAAAGGTCATTTATTCCCTCAGAGGATGCACCCAGCTCGGCAGGAGACATCAGCCTTAATATATGGGCTGCATTTTGCCAGGACTGTGACAGTCATTAGAAATGGGCCTTGGGTGTCATTACCCCAGAGTCATCCTGGTGAAGTATGCATCCTCTGAGCAGACAAAACATCAGAGCGCCCTGAGCCGAACTGGTCAGCTGAAAATGCCAGAGTGCTTTATCCTTGGAAGGAGATTAAGCCATTTATTGGAGGACGGAAGTTCAGTGGAATAGTTACAGCCATCTGACATTTCCATAAATTAATAAAATGTGTGTGGTTGGCATAATTCAGTGTGTAAAAGCATTGATCTCTCCTCCCCAAAGTCCAGGAGGAGAATTCCGGGCAGTGGGAGGAAGCAGGACCTCGGGGCCAATGACATTAGGCCTGTGCCGGGGATGACGAGCCTGCCTGCAAGAGAACCCCGCGCCTGCGCACGCGCACGCTCAGGCTCAACCGGCTCCTTCGTTCACACACACGGTTTGGGGACTCGGCTCAGATCTTGCCCATTTTCTGTGTCCTTCTCCTGCTCTGTTGTTCAAAGCACCTCCTGCCTGGTGCATACCTGTGGAGCCTAACTGTTGTCCTGTCTCAGGCTCCTCTCCCTTCTAAACCGTGAGCTCCTGGGGCACCTGAGGCACCTCCTGGCTCCTCCTTCAATGCTCAGCATTGAGCAAAGAGCCCGTCGCAGAAGCGCACTCCGGAAACACCGACGACGCGGATGAGCGACGGCGAACGAATGGTCACGTGTGTCCTACTTTGTAGAATCCCCGTTCCCGTGGAGGCGTGGTGGAGTCCGAGTGACGTTCCAGGTCTCTCAGGCACTAAGTATGGGCCCTTTGAGCGACGCCCCCATCCTGGTCCATTTCCTTACCTGTGAAAGGGGGGAATGATGCGCCCTCCGTGTAGGGATGACGTGACGTGTGGCCGTAAAGCACCCGGCGCCTTCCTCACTCACAGTGAACATTCAATAACGGTCCGCAGTTGCTGTTTTGCCCATGGTCAGCTCTTACAAAAACAGACGAGGTCGCACTACCGCATTAATTTAAAATATTTTGCTTTTGCCTCTGTCGCCAAAGTTCACAGGCAACACTTTTCAGAGAGCACAGTTTCAGCGAGGGTAATAACGGTGTGACTGCACCCTCACCCACGTGGAGGAAGCCCGGAGCAACAGGTAAATGCACGACTCCCTGGGGAGCGGTGTGGATGACCAAAAACGCAGGACGGTGCGTCCAAGCCCAGCGAGGGCAAAATAGATCACAGTGATGTCTTCAACCAGCCCACAAGCAAATTATCCACTGACTCTGCTCCGCTGTTTAATTAGGGTAGGACGGCCAACACAGCTCAGTACAAACCATTTTAATGAACCATCACAACAAAATTAATGATGCCGACAGGTAGTGAGGTCTCTCCATTCGCTTTTCCTGGGTACAGGCACACTTGGGTGTTGAGTTAGGCCAAGGGCCTGAGCCGGCAGGGTCAGCGGGCTCTGTGCCTGCTCTGGGTGCCAGACAGCCCAGACCTCTCAGAAGCTGCCCTGCCTTCCCGAAACCCACAACGGGTGCTCTCTGTGGGCTCTTGTCCCTTGACACTCAGGTGGGTTGTTGGAGCCCCGTGCTGGTGAGGCCCCCAGACTGGGGTGGCTTTGCCTGGGGTGAGGATTGATGCCTTTGTTGCATAACCTAGACCTTCCTCTGCCGTGAGCAAGGTACCCAGGAGGGGAACTCAAGCACTGTATGGAAGACAAAGTGGATGGCTTTAGAACCCTGAGATTCAGTGACCTATAAGATGCCTTTGTCACGTAGAGCCCTGGCCGGATCCATCCTCAGGAGATGTGGGTGAGAGTGGGTGAGACGCTCCTGGGTGAGTCTGAGCAGACCAGGACGGCAAAACGACCCTTCACAGATGTGGCTTTATGCACAGATGTGACTTCTGACACCCAGATTGTGCAGTGAATGTCAGAGACTCATGGTTTTTCCCTCATCTCCAAATGTGCCCCCAGTACCAACAGCTTTCCTGGGTGATGTTTCCCCAAACCTGGGACTCTGCCCACGATGGTGTTCAAGAGACAGTGGGTGAGTATCGAGCTGCTCTGGGGAGCACACAGAGGATGGGAGAGCACAGCGTCATGTCATTAGGAAATTCTTTCCTTCTCTCTCCGTCCTCCTGAAGCTCCCAAAGAGGACGTCGAGTCAGGTGCTGGTCTGGTCGAACCATCTCCGTGTCCTGCCCACCTCATGTCTGAACAGAGAGGGCGGTCTGATGTGTATAGCTTTCAGCCGGCAGTGAGAAGCACCAGGAATTTGATCACTTTTTTCTTTTCATTTTGTAGTTATTTTTATACTTCATTTTACTTAATTCCATTTAAGATGAAAATTTAATTTATTTTTCAAAGGAGTTTATTTAGTTAGAAAAAATGGCTTAGTTTAAATAAAACATAAATTACCTAGTAGCATAGGTAGATTGAGAGAGATCAACAACTTAAGGGCACAGTCCTAGGTCAGCGGTTTTGGCCTCTGGCTGGGCCTTGTCCTCGGTGGCCCAGGGAGGTGCTGGGTGGGCGTGCAAGGGTGGTAGTGAGCATGGCCAGCAGGACCCCAGACCACAACCCCCCTTTATTTCTGCACATTGGGCTTCTGCGTAAGTGTCCTTGGGAGAAGGGCTTCTGCCACTGACACTGATTTTAGACAGGTGTCCCAAGTGTTCTAGGATGGGATGAGCTAAACAAGCGGGCTCCCCACTGGAAGTGCTCTCTGGGCACAAGGATGGATATCGATGTGGTGCTTGGGTCTGGAAGTTTCTATGGAAGAAGGTAGCTCAGCTTCGACGAAGCCGGGAAACTTGAGACAGACGCCACCCGGGTGCTGGTGTACTCTGACCTCCATGGGGTACAGAGGCCAGCAGGGACGGTGTGTGGATGTGATTCTAGAGTCAGAGCACCTTCTGGTCTGACACCCACTGGCTAGGTGACCTTGGACTCAGGCAGTCAGTGGTGACTTTCATCATCTGCACAATGGGATGAAGGCTCCACACGCAGTCATTAAGGAAGGGCAGGGCTTGCTGATAGGCGGTAGCACCGCTTGTGGGGGCCCCGTAGTAGCAGGGATTGTTTTCATGGTCCGGCTGCAGGAGACACCTTTCTCCCTGGCCTTGTCATTTCCTGATGGGCATAAACCACAAGGACACCACAGCCGGGCGACCGTGGGGCAAGACAACCCCTCCCAGCCAGTCCCTGGCTCTCCAGCAGGACCCAAGCCAACGACCCGGGTCACTTCGGTGTCACTTGTGCATCCACTTGCCAAGTCCCCACTCCGCCTTCTCTTCCATTGTGTGTTTGGCAGAATCTATGTCCACTCAGTGTGTTGCCATCACCTGCCATTTGACACTGATTCAGTCATTAGCAGCTTCTCTGTTTCCATAAATATTTAAACCGCCAATAGGTGGTAACCACCTCAGTGTAAAATTAGGAAGGATCAGAGGATGTTGGTCCACCATGGTTATGAAAACTCCGGCTTGATCTTTACAACAGAAGCGGTTCCTGTTACCAGGAAACAGGATGCGAGTGAGCAGACCTGGGCGTGCCCAGGAGCTTTTGTTTGGTTTTGTCTTAAGCCACACAAACAATTCTAACGCCTGCCGCTCGCACACAAATTGTCCTGTGTCTTCACTGCAGAGGCCCTTCTGGCCACACTCAGGAGCAATTCTGTGCTGTTTCCTGCTTCTCTTGGCGCCCTCCACTTGCTCATCCCAGCACTCAGGCATCCTCGCGGTGCGCCTGAGCAGGAGGAAACACCCACACTGACCGTCCTGACCACCTCTCCCTATGCTTTGATTTGCAGATCGAGTATTCTGGAAGATGGCAGGCTTCTTGGGCTTAGTTTGTCTGAAATTATAGTGACCTCTTGCCAGATGGCCAAGGTACAGTGTTCAGGTAAGCAAAAATATAGGAGATGGGTTTTTTTGTTTGCAAAAATCCAGCCCAGACCACAGGGTCAGTGAGGCAAGTCATGCTCATCTGGACTAATATTTCCACGCCCCTTGCCCATGCAGACATCACTAGTCAATCACAGTACTGTTTCCCATGGATCAAGGATTAGACCTCAGGGTCTTCTCGGCATTGTGGTCCAGGTAAGAGGATACCTGATGAAATCTCTTTGTGGTCCTGGACCTTTGCTATGTGTTTTTAATTAAAACAGGATTTTTTTCCTTACAAAGAAGATATCCTTCTATATGCAAATATGGAATTCCAAGAATTTGCAATCAATACTGACATTAACTCATCAATGACTCTGTGACCCCCTGGTGAGTCTTGCTGGTGCTTGGACCAACGTCCAGTTGAGTCTTCTTGCCCACGACAGAGCTCCCAGATCACAGTGGCAGCTCACTGAGGGCCACGTGGATTATGGAAGAGCTGGGTGAGAACCACACCTTCTATGTCCTTAACTATTGCCCTTTCCACCATGGGCTTTCAACATTTACCCAAACACATTCACCCTTCCTTACTGGTCTGGTGTGACTGTGTCCGGTGTAGGACGGACTTTGGCGTTCATGACCATGCTGGGATTGCCCTCTGCCCTGTATCTCCCTGAATCCTTCATCCACGGCAGCCCCTTGCCCATGGAAGATTTGCAGTGAGTGAAGTGTTTATTGCATCTGCCCCTATTGGAAGAGCTTATGTTTTAAATCACATTTCCTAAAAGTACTATTTACACAAACGGTGTCAGTGCTTCTGTTCTGAAGCACAAACCATGGCAATCACGTGGCATGTCCTGCTCTCTACGGGCCCGTGTGGGGCTCGAGGGGCATTAGCGATGCTGTGGGCTGTGCTTGGGCCCTGGACTTGCAGCCTGATGACCTCTGTTCTGTGCTTGTCTTAATCTGCTCAGGGGCTGCAGACTGGGGGGCTTAAAACACACACATTTATTGCTCACACTTCTGGAAGCTAAGAAGTCACATGGCAGAGCAAGCGAGTGAGCGAGGCTCTTCCTCTTTATGAAGACATTAGCCCCATCATGGGGCCCCACTCTTGTGACCTCATCTCAACCTAATTATCTCCCAAAGGCCCCACCTCCAAATACCATTACAGTAGGGGTTAGGGCTTCAACATATGAATTTTTGGGGAACACAAACATTCAGTCCGTAAGTAAACTCCCATGAGAAATTACTGGCTTCATTAAGTGGTGGAGAGGTAGAGTGCTTTGGTTAAATCCTTCTGAATTTGAGCATCACATTAGAAATTCTGATTTCATTGGTTGGGTGTGGTCTGGGTTTGGCCTGGGAGTTGGGAGTTTTAAGACTACCCAGGTGATTCTAATGCGGAGCAAGGTTGCCACACCCCAGGTAACTGCATCCTTTGTGCACCTGCATAATAGAATCTCTGGTCTCCCCAGGGAAGACACCCAGCCGTAGGAAAATAATGATGGTAACTGACATTTTCGAGTACTCTTCTGTGCTGGGCACTGAGCAAAGTGCTCTGACTCATTCACAGCATCAGTCTCGCGATAACTCTAGGAAGGAGATGTCGATATTTCCTACTGTTCAAGATGAGGTGACTGGGGCTTGGGGTGCACAGCTCACCAGTGATCTGAACCCAGAACTGATGCACCTGCAGAGCTTACATCTTTGTACCCCAGGTGACCGTGCTCTGCCAATCACTGCCTTTAACAAGTGCAGAATCCCCAGCGGTCCCCCTGCTCAGAAAGAAGAGTAAGAAGAGCTGGGCTGCGGGACCTCAGGAATGCAGGAGCTGGAATGTGCCTCATTGTTTGGAGAGTGACAAACCCGGGGAACCGCTCTGCCTGGCTTCTAAGGAGACACCCAGAGAAGTGATGGGTGAGGAGGGGCTGGGTTGAGAGACTCACTAGTCACTGGGCCCTTCCCTGGGTCCCCCTCACTCGGGTCAGGTGCAGGGGACAGGTTCTGCATTCCACGTCCCAGGTGTTCAGAAGCCGCAACTTTCAGAGCCTGGATTTCTGCCAGCCGGGGCAGTGGCGGCTGGTACCTGCTGGCCTGGAGAACCACTTGGCCTTGAGTCAAAGCCACTTCTGAATGGCCCTTCCCAGACTGCGCTTTGGGTGGCTGGCGCACCCCGCAGCCTGGCGCCGACCTCTTTCAGGGCGCAGTGGCTCTCGGCGGAGCGTGAAGCACGAAGCCCAGGTTCCAGCGAGCGAGTTGCCAAGAGAGCACACACAGGGTTTCCAGTTCATTTCCCCGCATTATCCCAGGTCTGTGGATAAACAAAACAGCAATAATAGCTCTTGGTGGTATTTTAATTGGCATTAGCTGTGTTTTAATTAGTAGAAGAAAGAAGAGGAGGAGGTCAGGGGAAAACTCTTCCCTGACCGCCCCCTCCCAGCGAAGGTGCGCCCGCCCTAGGTGCTCTTCATTGAACTGCCCGTTTGGACAATTCATTCGCAATCAGTGTCGCTCCTGGACTCTCAGCCAGGGTGCCAGGTTAACACTTCTTCTAGCAAAACAGCATTTTTTAGTTAAGCGAGCGCTGAGGCTCCGTTGCCTAGCACCGTCTGGGAAGAGGTGATTTTCCAACTGAAAAACAGGTTCAGCGCCAGACTGGGGGGTGGGCAGAGGGAGTGGAGGGACGACTGTAAGAGGGGACACAGAGGCCACACCCCAAGCCGTCCTCCCAGCGTCTGGGAACTGTGATAACCATCCCTTCGTCCGGGGGAGTTCCTGGCGGAGGCCGTTGGACTAGATTCGGGCACAGGGAGGAGGGGGATGAATCGCTATTAAAACCTGGTGAGATGGTCTTGGGAAGGTCTGTGGAGTTTTAAAAAGTTAATTCAGGAGCCTCAAAAACTGCAAAAGTTTTCCAACAAAAGGAAACTTCTGGAAAACAAGTTAATCCTGTGTTTCCAATACTGAGGTGACACTCCCGGCTCTCACACGCTGTGATTTTATTTGGTGCGGAGACCCACTGAAAGGAAAAACACCTGGGCATGCAGCCAGCAGCATTTGGACCGTTCGCAGGACCCAGGCTGCGCCCACGGACCTCAGACACCAGGCTGGGTGCGCTGAGCCCTGGGACGGGCAGGTGAGCAGGGCAGGCGTTGGACCACGTGGACCTGAAATCTCACGCTTCTCTCTGGATGGCTCATGTCGGAGATGCCACCATCCAGCCTGGCGTGAGGACAGATCTCCCGTCCTCTTCCTTCCTTGCCTCACCCCCTCCCCACACATCAGGTCTAACGCCTGGAACCCGCCAGCGTTTCCTTATATGGAAAAGGGGTCTTTGCAGATGTGGGGTCAGTGCAGATTAAGGACCTTCAAATGAAGTACTGGATTACTCGAGTGGCCCTTACATGCAGCCACAAGTGCCCTTGTGAGAGAGGCAGAGGAGGAGGCCACGTGAAGACAGAGGCAGAGGTTGGAGTGACGTGGCCACAGGCCAGGGTGCCTGGAGACACCAGAGCTGGCAGCAGCAGGGAAGGATCCTCTCCTAGAGGCTTGGAGAGAGTGAAGCCCCACCGATGTCTTGGTCTTGGAATTCTGCCCACCAGAACCGCGAGAGAGAAGACATTTCTGTTGCTTCAAACTAACCGGTTTGTGGTAATCTGTTTTGGCAGTGCCAGCTCACACAGGCGGTGGGAGTAGATCTCTAGCAGAAAGATGTCGGCGGCCTGGGGGGAGGCTCAGGAGGATTCCAGCGGGAGCATGCCGCCGGCCCGGCGAGGCAGTCTGGAATCCAGGGTGACGTCGGGTCTGTGCCGGATCGCTGCCAACAAGAGCAGAAAGGAGACCAAGATAACAGAATGTGGGGACCAGAGGGAGGAGGGCCGGGTGTCCCCAGGGCTGGGAGAGGAGCTGACAGTGTAGGCAGAGTCCCCTGCAAGGACAGCTGACCCGACAGCCCCATCGTTGCCAGGACAAGGGAGTCGGAAGCCAGGGGCCAACCGGTGCTGAGACCGAGGAGCTGGTGGGGTGAAGGGGCCGCTCACACAGGTGGTCTCTCGGGAGGGATCACCCTGCAGTGCTCCAGGGCCAGTGCCCCTGAGCACCACGGCAGCGGCTGACCCTGACACACCTGAGGGGCAGAAGCCAAGCTTCTGGCACACGCCCCACCCTCTCCCCTCATAACACTCTGGAGAAGCTGCCTCCAGCTTCCCAAACCCACCAAGTTATGGCAATGCCGTGTGTGTGTGTGTGTGTGTGTGTGTGTGTGTGTGTGCATGTGTGTGAAAGAGAGGGAGGAGGAGGAAAGAGAGGGGAGACAGCCAGAGTTCGTCAAGGCTCTGCAAACTGCGGGTCCTGGAACCCAGTGGGCCCTGAGCAGAGCCGTGCCGGGGAGTCGGTTCTGGTGTGTTTGGAAGACTCTGCTTCCTCCCCCTGGAGTCCAGCAACCTGCCATCTTCCAGTCCATAACCATGTCTGTTAGCGTCTTGGAGTTAAGGCAGGATTTCACTAACTACATTCAAACATTTCATATTTTTAATCAGTTCCACCTAGCAAAGATTCGTTTGTTCGCTCACACATTGGGGGCATTCTTCTAGGTGCTGATGATGGGTGATGAAGCAAGGACAGGGAGTGGGGGGCTCTCCTGCCTTGGGGGCCCATGGCCCAGCAGAGAGCTTTTTGGATCTTGACGTTTTGGATCACTGAATTGTTCAGCCCACCCCCTCGCCAGCCACAGCCTCCTGTCATCTGAAAATGTGATCAGAAGAGCTCCATTGCCTCCATCAAAGTCATCAATGAAATATCCCATGGGCCCCTGCGGCTGACCAAGTCCTCACGCACAGCAAGAGAACACTCCTCCCGGGTCGAGAGCTCTCTGCACCCCACACCTGGGCTTCCTTCAAAAAATTACCCCTCTCTCAAGTTGCCTAACACGTTCTGCTTTGTGATGTCTTGAGAGGTTACTCTGCCCTCTTCTCCTCACCCCCACCAGGCTAGGAGTTACGACGGCTTCTTATCGAATCCACTTCTGACGGTGAGAACACCCAGGTCGACGGGAAAGCTGCCTACCTCGGCCCTGCTCAGCTGCACAACCCGGGACCAGCCAATTCACCCCCACACTCCACAGTTTGCTCATCTAGAAAATATGATATACCTTATTCTTCCCAGGGCTGTTGTCAGAACCACAGGAAACAAGGCGTGGGAAGGTGATTCTATCTGAAAGTCCCCTGCACCGGCTGCTTCCGGAAAGTTCTTCCTCTTCCCTGATCGTGGTCAGATGATTCGATGCTTGTATCACATGTAGCACTTCCCTGCAGCCTGTATCCCACCTGGAATCAAACAGGTAGTCGTCGCAGTTTAACCGTCTCTCTTCCTAGGCCATTGGTTCCAGCTGCGAGGTCTGCACGTGTGTCCCCGTCACCCAGAACAGCACTGGGCACTGCGGACCCACGGTACATATTGTTGAAGGATCCAGAAATGCACGATTTTATTAAAATACTGATGCATTCATATATGGTCTGTGTGTTAATTTCTGTGAAATATTTTTAAAAAATCAGATCCTGAGTCTCCAATGTGAGACACAAATTAGACTTGGCTTTTGTGTGTGGAGGCTTTGCCAGCCCCGTAACCTACCAGAAGTGTGAAAGTTACGTGCATCAGATTTGGATAACGCACCCAACAGATGCAAACCAGAACCGACTGCGGAAAGTCGGCTGAGAAATAACAAGGTGCACGCCACGCAGCGTTAGGATTAAATGCACGTGAAACACCCGTCTCGCCAAACGGCCGTCAGCCAAATTTCACAATACGGGAGAAACCAGGAGCCTTTTCTTGACTCAGAGAGAGTATGAGAAATCCAAGAATGATCCTCTCCCAAGGATTTCAAAACACCAAGCCAGAAATTGTGCTTTTCTGACGCCTTCTGTGTGAAAGAGGAGCTCCAAGATACGGCTGCCGTCCTCCGACTGCCTTGCCGATGAGCAACAAAATGTTTGATTTTCTTCTAAAAGATCTGTCATTTTACTTCAAGTATCCAATACTATTGACCCGTGGAACCTCAATTTCAAAGCCATTAAAATCTAATTTTCCACACTGTGCCCCCAAGAGATTGACTAACTTTCAAAGAATAATTCATTTTCTTTAACAAGAAAAATGCATATCTCTTTCTATATTTTCTTTTTTATTCTTTAAAATAAGTCAGGGAACATCGCTGTCAGCACTGCTGTTATTACTTTTCCCGGTGCCTTTCTTGCAAAAAGACGTAAGTGCTCCTCTGACAAAGTAAGGTTTGGCCACTGCGGAGTGAAGGCTGCATTTATGTGGGGCAGCTGCCACTTACTGATGTATTATAAAGAACCCCTTGTCATGTTTCACCATCAAGAAACGAGGAAAGAAGTCTCAAGGTTGTTTGTTTTGGAAAATAACAGATGTGTCAAAGACTAAGCAGAAAAATGTTTCTAAGGGCAGAATGTCTTGCAAATTTTGGAAGTTGAAGACATCTAAAATTTACTTTTTTTCCTCAAGTGTCAAACTGAACCTCTCCATTTAAAGTTCTGGGATCAGAATCCCTAAGGAGAGCCCACCCAGGCAGGTGTCCACGAGCCCACACGCAGAGGTCTCAGTGAACTGATGGGAATCACATGGGTGCTGTTACACGGGGCCCATTAAACTCATCCCCGCACAGACGTATGCAGTGCGGGGTCCTGGAACTGAAAGGGGGCATTAGTGGACAGATTGGGGCAACTCAAAGTCTGGAGTTGAGCTCCTGACACTGCACCAAGTTTAACTTCTTGGTTTAGGTGATTGCACTGTAGTTATGTAGGATACTATGTTAGTAGCAAGTAGCTGGGTAAAAGGTCTGTGAGGATGTTCTTTATTATTTTTGCAGATTTTCTGTAAGTCTAAAATTATTTTTAAAAAAAAAATTTTAAAAGAAGGTATATTCCATATATTCAAAGAGGTTGGAAAGCAAGAGAACGTGCCATAGTTGTAAATACATACCATAGTCATAACTATTACACAAGATGCAAGAACCAGTGAGTGACTCATCCCAAAGCTCCTTTGGTAACATGTCTTCAAGTCAGGTTTAGAAAGTTACGCCACCAGAGCAACTGTACCTGAACGCCATGGTTTCTCTGCATAACCAGGCTACTGGTGCACCCGGACTCCTGGGAAATGCCTGTCTCTGCACTGGAAGAGCCAGCAAAGAAGATGTGCTGCCCACCAGTGCCCAGCCTGGGTCAGAACAGCACGTTGTGGCGCCGATTGTACCGTGGTTGGCCCACAGCCGAAGTTCAATGTTTCTTACTAGGTTGTCTCCTGCAGGTCAAGTCATAGCCAATGAACATAGTACCCATGTGATTTCTAGATGCCAGATTCAAAAACATAGACCTACAATGTAGTGAGGACGTCCAGGTTGGACCCGAAACACCAGCAGTATGAAGGAGGCTCTGAGCAGCTTTACAGGGTCACAAGGATGATGTGGAAGGAGATTCATGGTTCAGAATCCAGGTCTTGGGTCCAGTGGAGACATGAAATCGGCAGCAAGTCCCAGACCTGTTGAGATAAGGGCCATTATTTTCAACATGTCACACAAGTGTGGTACATCCAAGTGGATTTGCAATGGGACAACACACCCGAAGAGTCCCAGGCAGCTTAGGGACGACCATACATTATTCTCATTCCCCAAGAGATGAGGTTCCCCCTCTTGCTCCTTCACTCTACATAAAATCATATAAGTCGGTTCTCTTTGAGCTCTGCGATTTGATGCTTCCAGGAATTCTCGTTTCAGCCTCACTGGCTCACGAGAGCAGCCCAAGGAACTCAGTGAGAGACCACGGTGCCAAGGGGAGGCTGGAGGGGGACAAGGGCCTTTCTGATCCCGGCCTCGCTGTGCCCTTGCTGTGCAGCCTCAAGTGACCCCTCACTCTGCATCGGTGCCCTCATTCCAACGTGGATGGGACATGCTGTGTACCTTGTTACTGAGAGGGACGAATGTGACAAGCTGCCCAAGCAGCCTGCAGCACACACGGCGCCATGCAAGTGTTGTAAATGTGGGGCATTGTCATTGTCCTTTGTGATCCAGTGCAGCCAGCAGGGATCTGGCTGAGGCTACGGGACACAGGTTTCCGCAAAAGACAAGGCCTTGCTGCAGAACTCTGAGCAGAACAAAAGTAAACCTTCAAACCACCCAGCAGCCTTGCTTTCCTGCACCGAGGGAGTGGGCAGAGGGGGAGAGGACCCTGAAAGGCAAAGTTACCCGGCAGGGGTGGAGAAGAGACAATCCTACAGGAACCAGGCAGAAATTGATTGGAGACGTGGGCAGAGGCCGCTCCAGGCCTTCCAGCTCCCTCCCGACCCACCCACACTCCTCCCGGCTCTCTGAGCATCCCCAGTATTCATACTGTAATGCAGAGGACACAGGCATTGCTTGAGGTTTGCAACCTTCCTCTCCAAATGATTTCAGGAGCTTTGAACTAATAAGACATAAAAATAAGACAACCTGGAACAAAGATGTGGGAAAGGACTTTGAAATTGCTTAGGAGTGCTTCTCGAAAGTCATTTCAGGCAACACTAGCTGCCTGTGCTCCACAAGCATTTCATGATTTGGGGCGTGTGGATGCCGCTCAGCGTCGTGCTGGTGTAGACGGGGTGCAGACTGTGTCTGGGGTGGGGCTGTGTGCCTCCACGCGTCACTCGCTGAGTTCCCACAAGAACCCCAACAGACAGGATTGCTATTCTCATGTCACAGGTGTGCACATGGAGGCTTCCTAGGGTTAAGTAATTTGCTCAAGGTCACACGGCTCGGCGGCGGCAGGACCGGCCTCAAAGCAGACAATGAGCCCAAGCCAAGCCCACAAGTCTGTGCTGTCCTGCGTCCATTTAAGCAGAAAGTCTTGTTCCTTTTTGGATCTGCACCCCTTGGCATCGCTCTCCTTGCGCACAGGAGACGCTCTTGGACTCAATGAGGCCTGCCGACTCGGAGCCAGGAGGCTCTCATCGTGACGATGCTGTCATGCACGTCCTAGTGAGCTTGGCTTTGCTTGGGCCCTGCTGGGGGACTCAGGAGGAGATGGCAGAGCCCGGGACCGGGGGCCCTCTTGCTACAGCTGAGCTCTTAGCGATGTGCGTCACGCCGAGCCTGCAGGCTCACGTCTCTGACAAAGTTGAAAATTTAAATTCTCATTAGGAAGAAGAGTCTATTCCATACTTATTTCATCTGGTAAGAAGGGCTGGAGTGAGTGCAATCAGGCGGAATTTGCTGGAGTGTCTTTGGAGGCACGCGCCGGGGGAGGCAGCTGCAGCGGATGGTTTCCTGCGTTTCGGTCCCCTTCTCCGGGACCATCTGTTTTCCCACAAAGACATGTTTCCTTGCATCGTTCTATATATACCTCCTCTCTGCCTTGCACACACATGCTCACACACGCTCACGCACAAACACACTCTTCCCCCAAAGCAAAATCTATACGTGCAATCAGCGTTTCCATGTGGCCAAGTTCATAGAACAGAATCTGAGCCGAGAATCTAAATTTGTTCCAAAGAAATCCCCAGGCCCCGGGTAGCCCGTGTGCAGGCGTGTGCGTGTGCATTCACCGCATCCCTCGATCTTCACCGGATGCAGAGTGAGGAAGATCATGTGCTCTGCTCGTCGGCCCTGATAATCCCTTTCTAAAGAGGGGACAGGTGGAGCTGCAGCCGTTTCAGCTGGGAGGCAAAACTCAAGGACATTCCCGTCACCTCGAGAGCAATGTGCCCTAAACCAGCCCAGACCCGCACAATGGCCGTCCGCGTTTCTGCTGTTCTCCACGTGCTGATGGAACGTCCGGCCGTCCTCCTGGAGCTCTGCCTTCTGGCCTCCCCGCAGCTAAACCTCCAGCGACAGCCTTCACGTTCACATTTCCACACCTTCTCTTTGGCGTCTCCTCCCACCCCAGCTCTGTGGGTCAGGCTCTCGCGGCCTAGGACCAGCCCCACAGCCGCATCCTTTCCCTCACGTCCAGTGTCACCAGATCACGTCCTTCCCCTTGACTATCACGTGGAAACCCCCCTCACTCAAAGCCTGCAGGGGCTCCCTCTGACCGGTAGCGCAGGGGCATCTGATCCCACCCCTTTCACGCATGGGTCCCTTCAATCTTCTGACAGAGGCATCTGGCTCCTCCAGTCATGGAAACACCCGTACACGAAACAGGCGGAGAGGCTCTGGATTTATCCAAACCTGGGTTAAAGACCGAGGTTCCCTTGGAGGATGCAGCCTTTAACACCACCTGGCTCGGGTCAGGGTTGCAGAAAGCAGAGCCCGTTCGCACAAACATGGCTTTGGAGGAGGCAGCAGCAGGCATTAGGGAGGGAGAGTTTGTTTTTATTTGTGAGTGCCGGGAGCATGTTAGGGCAATCGTTAATCACAGCCATTGCCTTAGTTCTTTTGTGCTGCTTTAACAAAACGCCCGAGACTGGGTAATTTATACCTAATAGAAATTGATTTCTCACAGTTCTGGAGGCTGGGAAGTCCAAGAACAAGGTGCCGGCAGGCTTGGTGTCCAGCGAGGGCTGCTCTCTGCCGCAGACGGCACCTTGTTGCTGCGTCCTCTGGAGGGGAAGAAAGCAGTGACCTCACATGGCAGAAGGGACGGAAGAGCAAGAGGACCCTTCCTTCAACCTTGAGCCCTTTCGTAGGGTGTCAATCCTATTCACGAGGGCAGGTCACTTCCCAAAGGCCCCACCTCGTCATACCGTTGCACTGGGGATACCTTTCAGTGTGGATTTGGAAGGGGCCACCATCATTCAAACCGCAGCACCAGCAGCAAGGGTGAAGTCAGGGGGCACAGAGACAATGGCCACATCACAGGGCCACTGTCTGTGTTGAAATTCTTCACATCACGTTTTCCCTGCTGTTGGCTGACTCACCCCAGGCCACCTTTGAAGAGCTGAGGAACAAGGTAAGTCCCCAAGGTGAACAAGCAATAGTGGAGAGTGGCCACCACCTCACAGGTGCAGCAAGAGGCCCCAGTGCAACCGCAGCAGATGGCTCCGATGTGGCCTGGGAGAGGTGCCAACCCTGTGCTGGGGGGTCCAGCTCTTCCCACTGCCAGGGCCTGGTCACACACATCAGCTGCTACAGGCTTCCAGGCAGTGCCCAGGAGACGTACAGGGACCCTGTGCAGGAAAGACAGTCACCCCTGGGGGGGCGGGGAGCGGTGCCCTGTCCCTGGTCTGTCTCCTCCTCCCACTACGCCCCGCCAGGAGGAGAGACCCGACTGCCTTCCTTCTGAAGTGGTGATTTGTATTCCAGCAAAATTACACGGCGACTCCAAATGAATGAAGATTCTGCTTAATATTTTTAGTAATGATAACACTCTGTAGGACAAGTGCTTTTTAAAACTCGAAGATGGAGGAGTGGAGTGGCATTTAAAACGGAGCTGTTAGACAAGATTCACTGCAGCCCTGGTAAATGTCAAACATTTTATCAACCAGGTAAAGTGGCATGTTAGACATATTTCCCCCAAACCTGATTAAAACGGAAAGTGCCTTTTGCATATTCCTTTCTGTTTTACATTATGTGAGATGTGTGGCAGGGAGACAAAGGGAGGGGGAGGAGAGTGGGCGGGCGCGGGAGGAGGACGGCGCCCGGGGGGCTGGAGGTGTCGATTTAGGTGTGTGCATGCATGGATGAAGTGGGATGAAGTGGGAGCCGCTGCTCCGGAGGCCCAGAGGGGACAACGGCTTTTTGAGCAGAATAAATACTTTGGATGGGCTTCAGCTAAAGAAACCTGCTCTGCGCGTAAGCGGGAGTGGGCCGTCGTGGCTGACTGGCGGGACGTGCTCTCTGGAGCAGCGACGGCCCCCAGGGCAGCCACGTTTATGTTGGAAGACAAGTTCACTCAGCACACAGAACGCACGTGGCATCCGGTGGCACCGCATGGCTTTGGCTCCAGTACAGCAGTGAGACTCTCCGACTGGCTGTACCCTGGCCACCCCAGTGACAAAGCTCAGAGCCGAGTCAGACCCCCAGATGGGGCTCTGGGAAGGACTGGGGAAGTCGGGGTCCCAAGCCTCTGTGCTGCGGGGACTGCTCGGACGACCGGTCAGTAGCATCTCCACGGATGAACAATCCAGAAATCAATCCCGCGATGAGGCACATTTGCCACTTTGTCTGTCTGCAGAAACTACAAGCAGGTCAGGGCGTGGCCAGAACTCACCGGGGCTCCAGGGCTGCAAGTGAGCGGAGCTGGTCAAATCCGCCACGGGACTGAGAACCCAAACGGGGCGGGGCTGATGTTGATTACAAAGCCACAGGAGTGTCTCCCAGAGCCCAGCAGCAGGCATACAGGGGCTTCGGGAAGGGGCTCTGGGACAGTACTCTGTCCCCAGGGCTCCTGTTTCTCCTTCTCAGGGCACTGGGCTGCCTCCCCTCTCTCAGGACAGCTGTGGGTCTCCCCTGCCTCCCAGGACGCAGGGAGTGTGGAGTGGGTCGTGGCTCCGAGGAGCAAGGGCTCCGGGTGTCGATTCCAAACTCCCGTGGGAGGGGGTGTTCACGGCTTAGCTGTGGCTAGCGGCCCTCTCCAGGTCCAGGTGACTGTGGCCAGAAGGCACGTGGGACTCACCACGGGGCAGGCAGCTACCCATGCGGGAAGACGTCCTGTGTGCGTGTTCACTGCAGGTAAACTGAAAATGAGGGCAGGTCACAGACAACGGCCTCGGAAGGTCCAGAGAGGGCAGGGAGGGTGTAGACACCTGCCCAGGTCAGGAGGGAGCAGGAAGGCACTGGGGGCGCCGGAGGACCTCTCCTTCTCTTCCCTTTGTGGGGTCCGAACCCCTCAGTCCCTCCTGCTCTCTGGGATTCCTTCCTCCGTTCTCCTCTCCCAGAGCCAGTTATTTGGCATGGCCGAGCATTTTGCAAAGTCACACCCTCCGAAACCCCAGGAGGCAGCTATGCAGGAAGTAGAGACGTGACGCCCACTGGTTCCCTACCTCAGCGCTCACCCTGGGCCCCTTGACTTCCCTCACCCCTTCTCAGCAGCGGGGGTGTGGCCCTGTCCACCGCGGTGCCCACTGCCCAACAGGGCCGCCAGCCCCGAACATGCACTCACGTCACTGTGCTCAGGCTGCTTTGCCAACACTCTGCAGTCGGGCATGAGCAACAGAAGCTGTTTCCCCAGTTCTGGGTGCCGGGCGTCCCAAATCAGGGTGTTGGCAGGGTTGCCTGGGCACGTGGCAAAGAAACAGGACGGAGATGGGGAAGGACAGGTGGTGTGCTTCCGCGGCCTCTCTCGTTGGCTGGCAGGCAGCGCCTTTAATTAGGCCTCAATAAAATTGATTTTTTAAGAAGTTTGTTGGAGCAGTTCCACATTCTCCCCAGTTCTCACATTGTGCGTGCTCAATCACACTCATACGCCTTTATATCAGTTAGATCAACCGATGCGAGCCGATATAACAAACAGCCCCAGATTGCAGTGGCCGCCTGCCACAGGAGCTTTGCGTTTTCTCACATCTTAGAATGGCTCGAAGTTCAGAGAGGTCCTTCCAAGTGGTGAGTCAGGGAACCAGCCATCTCTGGTTTCATCTTGTGGTTCTGAGGTCTTCTGGGACCTCAGAGTCTTCCTCGAGACCCTCTGCAACCAGCCAGCAGACCATGAGAAGAGAAAGAATCACCTGCTTTGCAAGTTGGGCTTGCAAGTGTCTAACATCACTTCCACCCACACCCCGACAAGCAGGATGGGTCACTTCCCTCCCCCAACATATCAGGGTGTGGAGGCTTCTCAGTGTCAGAGGGAAGAGGAGATGTGGTGGTGGAAAGACTGCATTGTCCCTGTCACAGCTTTCCAGATGGGGACATAGCAGGGTGGAGTTAGAGGCAGGTGCTTATTCCCCAGGGACTGCACAGAAGCCACAGTCTACTGTATCCGAAATGCATCCTCAGGTTGTCCGTGCCATTGAAATGTGCGGCTTCAGAGAAAGACTGGAGCACTGCACTTCTCACAGAGCTTTGCAGGCGTCCTCAAGCCTGAACACATTTGGGGCATGTCTCCCACATGTGGAGACCGTCCACCACATGGCACAGGGGTGGGGCTGGGGGCTTCCAGCTGCAGCTCCAAGCTTACCCCCAGAAGCATCCCCCACTGGAAAGGCGACATGGGCAATATGCTGCTCCATGGACGGGGGGTTAGGAGCAGAAGAGGGAGACCACTCAGGGCTGGTGGGAGCTGCTGAGAGTCGCCACGGTCCACGCTAGAGACACGAAGGCAGCCAGTGGGAATTGCAGAAGCCACTTGAGAAAGCCACCTGTAGCTGGCTGGCAGAGGACACTCAACCAAGGAAAGTCCCCATACCCAGCTCCGCCCACCATGCACGCACACTGCTCTCTCAGAGAGCACCGCAACAGGGGTGGGGGGTTTTCAGAGAGAGGAACGATGGCCACCTCCTTCTTCTTTGTCTTAATTTTGAATAAAGGGTTGTATCCATCGTGGTTTTTAAAGTTTTCTTTATTTTATGGCTTTTCGACATCTTTAACATTTTGCCGGCTGGGAGGGACAGCCTCTCCAGGGCCGACCAGTTCTTAGGGATGGCAGAGGGCTTGTTCGGGAGCACAGTGTATACACGTGAGCAGCCAGTCCCAAGTCTGTACCCCAGCCACCCCCTTGACCTGACTCTCACACACCAAGCCGTGTTTCCCCTGCCCTAAATTGTCCCAGGGCCAGGGATCAGGCAACCAGAGACCACGTCTCTGTAGCCCAAAGCCCGCTGGAAGTATTCAAACCAGCCACTCGCAAACTGCTGGCTCTGCCCTGTCTCGCCTTTGCTCAGGAAACCCCAATAAAGGCTCTGGCCTCGGTTTCCCCCTCACTCCTGACCAACTCTGGTGCTTCCCCACTTGGCCCCTCATGATGTGGCCTGCTCGCCCCCCGCCCCCGCATCAGGACATGTAAGTAACAAATCTTCTTTCAACGGCATGGAACCCTCTGGGTCATGGCTCAGTCACCTGCATAGGTTAAAATCTCCGGGTGCGAATGAATCCAGGGCCAGGGAGTCCTTTCTGCAGGTCTGGTTCCATCACCAGCACAAGTAACGTGATGCTGAGGACACTTACCTCCGTCCACCTTCCAAACCTACGTGCTGTGTCACACCCTGGAGAGTGTGATGCACATCCTGTGTGCTGTCATCCTAAAATCCGATTGCTCAGCCAGAGCTTTGCTACCACCCTGTGATCACACGTTGTGTAGGAGTACATGGTACAGCGCTTCCCACCTCCCTGAACAATGCGGGCCTTGTGTTTGGGTCCAGCGTCAGTGAGCCGTGAACAAGGAACAGGATGATGTACCATTAATGAATGCACGATTCCACCGCACATCTGCACAGCTCCTGGTACGTTTCAGAGCGATTTTGGAGCTTCTCGTGTGGTCTAAAAACACCCCCGAGGTAGGCAGAGTAGGCACATTATTTCTGCTTGGCTTACGAGGAGACAGGGCCGGAGTGAGAATTGGCTTGCCCAAGGACACACAGCTGGGCGACAGTCATTGCCAGGATCGACATCTGTAGCTCCTTCAGCCACGTAACACTTCCTATCTTTCTCTTGAGCTTGGCATTTGTTGGCTTGCACGGTTTTCTTTCTTTTTTTTCTCTCAAATTTCAACATACACAGCCAAGGAAGAGAGTGATGAAAGGGGACTGAACAATACATGCCATCGTCGCCTGTCCTGCTAGAAGGCACCATCGCCCTGCCTGCACTGATGTCCTGTCGTAGGGGTCTTTCCCAGGCTCGCTGGCTGCCAAGCGCTGTGCTGGCCGCAGGGCTGCAGACACACATGAGGCAGATACGGCGACCAGCACTGAGGGATCTTGCAGGGAAGAGAGGCCATGACCAAACAGAAACCCACACACAAAGGGCAGAGAGTGCTGGCCATCGTGAGGGGCCGGGCCTCACCTGTTCTGGATGTCAAGGAAGGCATCCTGGGGAAGAGATATGTCGGCCCAGGGGAAGGGACAGGGGTGGGTGGCCAGGCGAGGGGGAGATGGCAGTGGCAGGCAGAAGAAGGAGTGGTCCAAACAGGGAGGACGGGACTCACAGGCTCCCGTGGCAAGGAGCGAGTGGCCCCGGAAGCCAGAAGGGCCACGAGAAAGGTGGCAGTGCTGTCAAGCAGGACTTCGGAGGCCACATCCAGGAGTTCGGTCTTTGTTCCAGGAGTCGTGAGATGTCTGGGGGCATTTGAAGCAGGCGGGGTGATCTAATCAATCGAAAAGCACATACTGGCCGCTGGGTGGGACGGATGGAGAAGGGAAGGGGGGGATAAGGATGGCAGTTAGCAGGCCAAAGCCAGGGTCCAGCCCAGAGATGACAGTAGTTTGGTCTGGACAACCTGGGTGCCTCAGAGGAACGCCAGGGACCCTCACTCTGAGGCCGTGTCTTCCCGGGAGTCCCAGGAGCTTCTCTCAGACATTCGGCCCCAGCACCATTAGCATTCAGGATGCTGTTCCTCCAGCCGTGCTGGCACATCTGCAGGAACCCTCATCGGCTCACCCCCTCTGCGGTAATAGACAGCGCTGGGAGGAAACCGACGTTTCAGATGGAGATGGCCAGTTTAATTTGCAGCTTCTAAGTCCATGCAGATACAGTGTTCTGTCATTAAAGATTCATTTAGACTTATTTTAATAGGAAACAATATAACTCAGCCAGATCCATAAATGACAAATTGTCGCCCCCGTCAAAGAAATCTTAAGACAAAAGGCATGACTTCACATCATTTGATCCAGTAGTTAATCTCCGCGTAACTGACAGCACCTCGCGGCGCTCAGAGTGATGAGCGCTCTCCCTCCAGCTTTGTGTGCGACACTCCGCATCTGGCGGCTCACGGCGCAGCTTCACAGCCACCGAGGTGACCACGGCACCAGCTCGAAAGGACCGGCCAGACGGCAAGTCGTGGAACCAAAGCAGTTCGCAGCTTAAATATCTGTATCACCCCTTGATGTACGAATGGATAAAACCACAAAGCAAAAGGGAAGGTGATGGAAACGGTTTCCCCAAGTTGCATAGACATAAAAATGCCCAAAAGAAATGCCAGCTTGGAGTAAACACTGGCTTCAGGGGCCTTGGGCACCCTTTGGGCATGAGTTTCTTCTGGGTTCCTCCCAGTGGAGGCAGCATAATTTAGGGTGAAATGTATAGAATTTGGGGTCCTACAGACTTGATTAATTTCTAGCCCTACTGCTTACTAAACAGTCAGCATGTGAGATGTTCAAAGATTCGGAACTCAGAGGCCAGCCTGCATGGGATGCCAAAGTCCGTGCCCTGAGGCAAATGGCTCAACTTCCAAATGAGTGTGTTCGGTCCCCTGCCATGAACAATGCCCTTGAGGCCTGTCCAGGGCAGAGAGGCAGCACCCTGCAGGTCAGCTCTGAGCATCCCACAGAGGGACCGCCTCTGCCCAGTAGGGCACCTAGGCCCCTCTCCTGACGCTGCCATGAATGGGAGGACCATCGGAAAATCCGCACCTCCCAGGGAAATGCTGCAACCTATGACACAGACGGCGCCGTCTGTCCACCGCCTTCTCCCACGTCCTTGGTTGCCCTGTGCAGAAAGGAAGAGAGGCCGGGGGAAATTGAACAGGGGAGCATCTCACAGAATGCAGGGGAGGGTGATGCAGCAGTTTCAAAACTCTGGCTTTTGGGCCGGGCGCGGTGGCTCACGCCTGTAATCCTAGCACTCTGGGAGGCCGAGGCAGGCGGATTGTTTGAGCTCAGGAGTTCGAGACCAGCCTGAGCAAGAGCGAGACCCCGTTTCTACCAAAAATAGAAAGAAATTAATTGGACAGCTAAAAATATATAGAAAAAACTAGCCGGGC
Organism: Propithecus perrieri; assembly: GCA_963574695.1. NCBI lineage: Eukaryota > Metazoa > Chordata > Mammalia > Primates > Indriidae > Propithecus > Propithecus perrieri. The sequence goes on along the minus strand of CAUYRB010006736.1, from coordinate 5,113 downwards.
ATGGTGGCGCATGCCTGTAGTCCCAGCTATTCAGGAGGCTGAGGCAGAAGGATTGCTTGAGCCCAGGAGTTTGAGGTTGCTGTGAGCTAGGCTGACGCCACGGCACTCTAGCCTGGGCAACAAAGTGAGACTCTGTCTCAAAAAAAAAAAAAAAAAATGATAGTAAACAAAGTAGGGGGAGCTGTAAAGAAAACACTTCTTCACTGAGTCCCAAGAGACTGAATGACGTCTGTTTAAGAATTATCAAAATGTTTTCACACAAATACATATTGAGTGTTGATCATGAAATATAATGGGAAACCGGCTAGTTTCTGACTGAAAAATGAACTTACCACAAATAATGCTGGAAAGCTTTCTGGGGACACGAATATTAAAGAGCACTCAAGCCAGGGTGATTTAATTATATGCTAACTTACGGACTCTGAAGAAAGATAGCTTTTACTACTTCTTTATTAAGGACTCGCTGGCTTCTGAGCACATTTGAAAGTGGGAAAATGGCCACTACAATTAATAAATATAAATCTAAAGTCAGTATGTAGGACAGTTGCTCACTTACTCCAAAACTATTATCACTACAACAACTCTCTCAAAGGGGAATACCTGTCTAACACCTAAGGTGGGGTTATATGGCTTCTTTATTTCCATACATGGTCTGATGCTGAAGACAGCATATAACTTATCGCAATATCACAAAATGTTCTCACAAGAAAATTTGGCAATGATGGATGAAATTCCCGCTCTTTTATCCACATATCAATACAGTCATCATTATAATATTGTGTTTCCTATTTAAAAAATTTTTTTTTTAGAGACAGGGTCTCGCTCTATTGCCCAGGCTACAGTGCAGTGGTGTGATCATAGATCACTGCAACCTCAAACTCCTGGGCTCAAGCCACCCTTCTGCCTCAGCCTCCCAAGTAACCAGGACTACAGGCACATGCCACCATGCCTGGATACTTTTTTTTTTTTTAATGTTGCCCAGCCCGGTCTTGAACTCCTGGCCTCAAATGATCCTCTTCCCTCAGCCTCCCAAAGTGTTGGGATTATAGGCATGAGCCACCACGCCCAGCCTACATTGTTCTTCCCTGAAGCTTCAACTGGATATGGTTGCTTTATTCTCCTGTCCTAACTTGCTGGATAATGTTGCCATTATAGAGCAGCTGATAACCCACCCTGTGTGTAGTGAGGGATAGGCCCTCATGTTAAAATTCTCTTCTTCAAGTTATCTACACTGAGCAGGAGGTGAACTTGACATTACAGTTGACCCTTGAACAACACAAGTTTGAACTGTGCTGGTCCACTTATATGCAAATTTTCTTCTGCCTCTGCCACCCCTGAGACAGCAATATCAACCCCTCTTCTCCTTCTGAGTCTATTCAACATGAAGATCAGGAGGATGAAGACCTTTATGATGATCCACTTTCATTTAATGAATAGTAAATATATTTTCTCTTTCTCATGATTTTCTTAATAACATTTTCTTTTCTCTAGCTTACTTTATTCTAAGAATACAGTATAATACATATAACATACGAAATATGTGTTAATTGACTTTATGTTATTGGCAAGGATTTTGGTCAACAGTAGGCTACTGATAGAAAAGCTTGCAGGGAGTCAAAAATTATATGTGGGAGATCAGCACCCCTAACCCTTGTGTTGTTCAAGGGTCAACTATACTATTTTGGTTACAGTGTAGGTCAGGAAACTAATTGATTTTTGAGATTCACTGTAATGTTTCATATGTTCTACAACAAGCCATAACCCATGTGCATGTACTTGCACAATGCCCCAAACAGAAACACACTTGGATATTGTTGGGAATGCTCCAAACATTTCCTAGACTCCTATTTACCGGGGATACTCTTTAATCTTGGGGAAGATTAGAGTTCAGTGTGATGTTTACAATATAATCAGAAATCTTGGTTGCAATGAAATTATAGAAAGAATATGAATCGACAGTAAGCTTGAGAGGTAAAACTACAAAAGGAAACCCTATCAGTTGATGGTGAATCTTAGAAGAAATTCCACAGAATCCCTTAGACTCTGGCCCCATGCTCTTCTAGAAAACAGCCTTAAAGAAGGAAGAGAACATGTCTTTAACGTATGACTTGATATCGGATAGAATGAAGAAAAGCAATGCACTGGATATTGTACAAATGGAGAGAAATAATTTAGAAAGTTTTTAGGGAAACAGAAGAAATCAAGTGAGCAACAACTTAAACTGTGTTATCATTGCAGTTTTGAAATATGCAGAAACAAGACAGTTCAACAATCTTCCTCACACAGCGGGGGTGAGAGTACACCTGGAGGACCCCCATCCCCTGCTTAGAGCCCTTACTTTGTAAAGGAGATTAATACACAAGAAATTCAAAGCAGACCAACAAAAGGATGGAAGGACTTGAGATGATTCACAGGGAAAGACAAGGGCCACCTAGATGAACACTATAGAGCAGCGGTCCCCAACCTTTTTGGCATGAGGCCTGGTGGCAGGGGGGCTGTTTCTAAGTTTCATGGAAGACAATTTTTCCACGGATAAGGGTGGGGGAAGAACTCAGGTGGTGATGCGCCACCTGGCCTGGTTTCAAATAGGCCGTGGCCCTGGGGCTGGGGATTGCTTGCAGCTTTAGGGAGTAACAAGAGAAATGGTGCAGTGAAACAGTTACCTCTCCAGTAACTGGGCTGCTCCAGATGCACTGGGTTCAGCTGTGTCTTGAACTTTAGGACTCTTGGAGAAAAAAAGTAGCCCCCTTTCATCCTCCCAACTCTTCTCACCTTCAGGGTTGTGAAAATCTATGGAGACGCAATGATTCAACTACTTTACAGACATTCCACCTTATCTAGAGAACTGAAACTCTACCACAGGGTTCTCTGAAGTGGGGCATGGAGCTTGGCAAGCATGTATATCAAGAGGAAAACAAAGTTCCTTATCGGTTTTCCATATAATAGGTCTGCTTGGACAGATTGACAATATATGGAAAATAGATAAGAAACACTGATTTCCTTCCTCACAAGATTACCACTATAACCTCTTTCTGCCTTCAGTACCTAGCAAAACTATCAAATATTAAACAAGATCTGAAATTCTTCTGGGGAAAAAATATAATGGTCTGTCATAGTGTACCCTACCTTTCCAAAGATTATGGAAAGAGGATTGTCAATATGAGGCAATATAATGTGATGTTAAGTTCCCTAGCTTTAAACATACACACAACTCAACTATTTCTGATCCAAGATCTGGTTCCATGGTAAGAGGCATCTAAATCTACTACCATAGCAATAGCTATGAAGTTATTCCTTCTTTATAAGGGACAGTTCTTTTAATTGTGTACACCTGAACTCTAGAGATAGTCACAGTTCCCTGATAACTAAACCTATTATGGCAATTTAATCAGAAAGCTATAAAACGCAAAAATCTGAAAAATATTCTTTTGGAAGAAAGATCATATAACTTAGTCCCTCACTATAAAGATAAAATGTTAAACAATTTTTTTTTAAAAAAAGATTAGACTGGTTCTGTAGCTTGAGAAAAAGAAAAGAAATATGGTTTCTCCAACTCGAAGTTTTCCAGACGATGCAGGAATTGCTGCTTGGTGACTACTTTCTAAACAAACTGCAAAGGGATGACTATAAACATTTCATCAACATATTACAATAAAATCCTCTAGGAAGCTGCCTTACTATTAAGGATAGAGAAAACCACAGATGCTGTGATTTCAGTTCTTCTCTCTCATTTTCTGTATTTTGTCATTTTCTCTAAAATCTAGGCTTTCATTTGATAGGGAGGGGAAAAAAAGGATTTTTTTCTGATGGGAAGACACAGCTGTCAGCAGGCTACATGTTCCCTGTTAATGCAGCCTGCAGAAAACTGTCCCGAGATGAAAGATAGCAGTACTACAGCAACTTATTCAACAGAATGATTGTTGTTTTATAGTATTTATTGAAATGCAGACAGTGAACCTGGGGAAGTATATGGCATAGAAGGGAACAGACCTGGTCATCAAAATCCCAACCTCAGTAAGACCAACATAATACAGAGGATACAAATGTTCATAGAGAGAAGAAGCATTTGATTCAATAGTGGGCAGATTTTTAAATGACCCAAAAATGAAAACGAGAGGCAAGAAACAGAAGGACCACCACTACATAGGTTAAAATTCATAAGGGGAGAAGATGGTGAACACAACTGAAGAAAGATGAGCAAGCAAAATTTAGGAGCATTCGGATCCCATGTGCTGAATTTAAGACAAGTTGAAACAGTGGAAAAGAAGTCAGTTTGTGAAGAGGTTAGATTTGATTGTTTTCTACTACGTGAAATTAACTAAAATTATAAGTGAAAGCGGGGCCTTGAGGAAAAAGAACTGGAGGGTACTGTCCTAGGGTTATCCATTTTGCATGTGACCATACTCTCAATAGGCAAAATTTCAAAGGCCAGATAGTTTAATTTGGCTTCAGGGTCTCCAAAGCCAACTATTTTTAGAGACTGGTCCAAGGTTTGCTTAGAGGAAGTAGCTTCTCCTAAAGGATTGAAAATGAGCATTTGGAATATATATTCTCGCTATAAAGTATATATAATATAAAATATATATTCTCCATACATATATGTATATATTCATTCTAACCTAAACACTCATTTTTTTACCCTTTGTCTACATACACACATAAACACACAGACATACACACGCAAACATATTACCATAGTAGTTTCATGGTAGTTACTTTTATATAAAGTCAAATATGACGTTAATTTCAAATAATTTTCTATCAGTGGTTGGCATGATATACACCATCCTCAACTTCAAATTCCTATAGAACTTGGTTCTGATAAAAATATTTACGTTTTTTTCCCCTAACTTACCTTTACTTGGTGAAAGCTAAGCTTAGAAATAAAAAAATCTGAGTGTAGGGGGGAGGGCAATGCAGAAATCAGGGTGGGGATTGGAAAAAACTCATCAAAAAATTAGAGAGGGCCGGCGCGGTGGCTCACGCCTGTAATCCTAGCACTCTGGGAGGCCGAGGTGGGCGGATTGTTTGAGCTCAGGAGTTCGAAACCAGCCTGAGCAAGAGCGAGACCCTGTCTCTACTAAAAATAGAAAGAAATTAATTGGACAACTAA